>PVJH01029948.1:0-25370 GCA_004026705.1 Nesogale talazaci | reverse complement strand
AACCCGAGCGCTCACTGCTTGATGATGGTGTGGGCAGACCCAGCCGAAAGGGGCTTTGGACCATCTTCATGACCTGTTTCTGCCCCAGCCCATCCATCACCTCTTTACACCAAAAGTACTCTGCTGGGTGTGGTAGCTGATCTGTGTGTGTGTGTGTGTGTGTGTGCGTGTGCGCGCGTGCCATTTTGGGGTGGAGAAGGTAGGTGTGATGAAGCCAATAACCCAGGACTTTGAACCTCTCTCCAATTGTGGTTTTGTGCCCTTAAACCAGAGTGTGAACTAGCTTCCGACAGCACCCCCGGCCTCAAGCTGGGAAGACTCCCAGGAGCCGGTGACGGCACCCAGAATCTCAATTGGACTGGTGGTGTCTTCACCACTCCATTTATTTTTTAGCCGTTTCATGGGTACATTCTTAGAGTCTTCCATTTTGTGTGGAATTAGCTCCTCCTCCCCCCCCTCAAATGCTGTAATTAACATCACTTAAAATAAAACTTGAATAAAATATTGAAACCTCATCCTCTCTGTTGTGTAGATAAAGGAGATGTGGGTCCCTTGCTTGCTCTGGGTCTGCCCGCTGTGCGTCTTGGATACGAGAGATGCCTGGGTGCTGTTGAACACGGGACCACACACCCAGCAGCTCCCAGCTGCACCTGCAGGTTGAAGTCCAGGTGTGATGAGGCTGGGCTCTCTCTTCTGGTTCTCACTAGGCTGCCTTCGGGATGTCAACCGACTGCACTTTCCCGGGGAGCTCGGTGCCCCCTGGTGGCTCCTACCTGGTTGTGGCAGTCTGAACTCCCTTTCTGCTGTGTGGCCAGGCATCAACTAGTTTAGCCTCAGAAGAGCCTGTTGTTATGCCAACTCAAGTTGTTCCCCGAGACCATAGTCCCAAGCCTTCCGACCCAGTCAATGAATTTCTCAAGGTGTTTGGAAGCCTGTTTGCGTCCCCCCCCCCCCCCCCACCATCTGATTTGTTACATGCACATAACGGAGGAGGGGGCTCCAAAGAGTGTGACAAGTGCACTGAGTTCTGAAATCTTTGAAGCCACCTTGTAGATTCGGCACACACAAACACACGTGTCTCACATGCACACACTTGGTGATCATAAGACGATCATAAGCACGCGCTCCGCTGACGTGGGGTTTGCCGTGAGTCAGAACCCACTCGTCTCCATCTGGTGAGTCACAGGAGGCGTGTCCCATCATGCCACAGCCCGGACTCCCCTCAAGGGCATCGAGCAAGGACAGGGTTCTGCCCTGTATGTAGAGCTGTGACTTGATCATTGAAATCTTCAGAGAATCATGAAACGACACAGTCTGCCATCCAACCTCAATGAGTCTGAGCTCCCTGCCGCCCCGTTCACGGGCATTTGGAGGCATCATTGAAGACTTTTAAGTGGGGAGGGAGGGGTGCTTGAAAATGACAACTAGAAGCAGGTGGAGGTATTTGTCTAACCACTGGCCTCAAGGAATGACGGGTCTTTAACCGGTGAGCACCTGCAGCCATTTCCAGGAGACTGGTTTGAGACTGCTACCGTCCGGAGACACATGGGGTGGCTGCAGGGTGCATCCGATCAGAGCCCAGGGAGAGCTAAATATGAGGGTGTGTTCCCCTCTTGGTGTTTGTCAGGCATCTGCATGTTGGGTACAGCATGTTGGCGTATTACTGGGCACAATTCCTCAAATGCCACAAGTGCAGAGGCAATCTGACCGAGGGACAAATGGGCAGAGTGGACACAGTGCAGAAGAAGGGTTGAAGGTGAGTTGACGGGAAAGCCCTGTGTAAGTCTGAACCCTTCTCCAAGCAGACAGCGTCGAGGGGCTGTCGGCGATAGTCGGCATGGTTTTCTGCACACCTCCCACCCTGGCCATTGCAGCCTGCTTCTGTGAAGAAGGAAAGCTCTCTGGGGAGGACTTTCAACTCTGGCTTTCAACTCTGACTGGCCATAAAGGCCCCATTCAGCCTCTGGGCTTGGGAAAGTGAACAGAAGAAGGAGCTCTTAGTTTCCTTAATCACACAGCGCATGTGTGTTTTGGAGCTGTCGCGGGGCCAGATAAATGTTATGAGGGAAGCAGTCAGGAATGGAACACAGGCCCTCTCTGTCCAGAGAGCCAGGCGGCTCTGCTGTCTCTGATTTGGGAGCAGCAGCAGTCTTCCGAGACTGGCGGGGTGGGACTGTGGGGACAACTAGTGCTTAGCTTTATGCCACGCCAATTTCCCCCGAACATGTGAATCGAAGCCTTATACTAAAGAAACAGGCACACGACACACCCACAGACGGAAGAGGTGCGCCACAGTAGATTGCCGAAGAAGATCCTCAATTTGCGTTTCATATACTGGGGTTTTGATTGTAAATGACAAAATGTGATAAAGTACTCAGTTGATGGCAAGGTATCTGGTCACAATGGTGACTCTTCGGCCCTCCTGCCTCTTCCTCCTCCCCACTTTTTCTCCGTACTGCCATTATTATTCCATATATTGTATGTTTTACGTTATCCTGGACCTTCGAAGAACTAAAGTCAGGAGAACTAAACTAAAGCAAAAACAATTGCTTTGTTTATTGTTCTCTCCTGAAATACAGGTGCTAAATAACGTAATGATAAAGGGTTGCAGGAAAAGGATGAAGAAAAATGACCAACCCCCCAATTCTGCCACCCCCAGTATTCACATTCACCTTTGGGAAGGAAGAGGACACTTATTTCATTTCGGTTGGGGGACGTAGCGTCTGGGAGTTTCTTTTTGGGAGCGCTCCATAGTCTCTCACAGGGGCGGCAGGGAGGGGGCCCCAGCAAAACACGCCCTTATAACCCTGAACCTGGCTGCAAACCCGAGGCTGGTTGGTGCTCCTGGTCCGGCCCCTCCAGCCTGGCCTACGTCATCACGCCGGGACGCCGACGCCCAGGGCCGCGGCGCCTGACGCAGTGCCCGACGCCATGACGTAGCGCCTAGCAACAGCGCAGGCTCCGGGTCGAGTCCGTTATGGCTGCTGCCGCCCTAGGGAGGATGAGGGGGCCCGCGCCGGCGAAGCTGCCGGCCCGGCCGAGCGTCCCGGCGGCTGGGCGGCCGTGGGTGCTGGCCCTCCTGCTGGCGTCCACCACGCTGTGCACGGGTAATGGCGCCGCGGGGCCCGGGCGGGCGGCGGGTCGGGCCGGACCGGACCGGACCGGACCGGGGCGCTTCCGAGGGTCCCGAGCTCCGACGGCCGTGTCCGGAGGGACCGTGCCCTGCCCACCGGAGGAGGCAAGAGGAGGGTGTCTGACGGGGCGTTGGGGGCCTCGGCGGGCCTGAGAAGTGGAGTCGAGGGGTGCGAGGGACCCAGGGGCGGGGAGCAGGGTGTGCGGCCCCGGGGGCGTCCGGGGGGCCCGGGGAATGGCTTGTCGCCGGGAGGGGCGCGGGTGGCGAAGGGGGAGCAGGCTGGGCTGAAGACATGGCCGGGATTGGAGAGAGAGCCCCAAGCAGGGGGCTCGGGGATCTGGAGGGGACACGGGAGGGTTCCAGGAGGCGTAAGGTCGGGGTCCGACTGGGGCGGGGCGGGGAAGTCGCGGGTCGGAGCGGAGGACTCTTGGGGCGCATCTCGGAGGGCTGGGAGTTCCCGCACTTGGACATCCACGCGGGCGCCTGGCACTTCCCCGGGGCCGGGAGGGGACGCGTTCGCCACCTGGGAGAGTCTTGGTAAACCCGGCCGACCTTCGTGTTTGGGGTGAGAAAGGACACCCGCCTTCCTTCTTAGGGATCCGTGCGCTTTCACCAAGGAGCCCTTCTTTTCTTGCAAAACGGGACTTTGCGAACCCAGATCGCGAGGAGGTTTTATTAAGAGACGAGGCCGTCTGGAAGCCCAGGACCGCAGACCCCGGGCCCGTGAGCGCGCGGAGAACGGGTCGAGTCAGTTCCCTTTTTCCTTGCAGGCCGAGACCGAATCTTCCCCTTTGCGCGCAGTATTTCTGGAACGGGCTGGTGGTGTGGTGAGCCGCGGCGCTGGCTCGCAACCATCGTGGAATGAAGTCGTGGCCGGTCCGCGCCAGCCTGAGGATCGCGGTGTGTTGACCCGTTGTGGCAACCACGTTGTGACTCAGAGCCCCGAGGGTCATGCCCTTTGCCTATGACCCTCCCTCCTTACCAAGCCTGGGACTGGCCTCTTCTGAGTGGCCAAAGTCCGTGAGACCGAGTCTGACCCTCTTTGCTTCTAAGGTGCATTCAGATTCGCTCCTTCTTCCGGCCGTGCATGACACTTCAGTATTCTGCTGGCAGACCCCGTACTTTGACTGTGCCTCTCCAACGCCGTAATTCAGATGCACCAGCAGCTTGTTCAGCTTCCATGTGCCCCCCAAAACCAACTAGATCGTGTTCTCGTATTTCAGGACTGGCCAGCCCTGGTGGCTTAGTGGGTTACACTCTGGGCTGCGTACCCGAAGGTCAGCAGTTCATAAACCACCAGATACACCCGGGGAAAGAGATGAGGCTGTGGATCCCGCCGTAGGATTGACAGCCTCAGAAACCCACCGAGGTGATCCTGCTGTGTCCTGTAGGGTTGCTGTGGATGGTGACATTGATTCTGTTCTTCACAAATTGATGCCTTGGCAGGGAGTTTGTTTTTGTGTGTCTCCCAACCCACTCAGCTATACGCACATTCCTCTCTCACAGGACTGTGGGCACAGTACTCCGGCCTGTTTTTCCAAAATTCTTTTTTTTTTTGGGGGGGGGCGGGCATCACTGCCCTCAGGTGGGAGTGGGAGGTCCAGCCTGGCTCCTGGAGCGCTGCTGCTGGATTTGAACCGCCAACCCAGTGGGCTGCAGTCCCGCACTCAACCATTGCGCCACCGGGGCTCAGCCCCCAAGATTCTTTCATCATTTGTTAAATGTAATGAAAATTTCCCTGCTTGATGCTAATATCCCTAAAGTCCTTAAATCAGCACAATTGTTTCAGTCACTTAATCATCCAAGGAGAAATGTCACTGAAATAGATTTCCTGCCGGAAGGCCTCACAGATTCTGAGGATATATATCTGGTGAATGTTGTTTCAGGAGCAAATCCTTGCCCTGTAAAGACGGTTGACGGTCTTGTGCTGATGGCTAATGATGGGCGGTGTGAGGATCAAGGCGTCCTGTAGTTATTAGCGTTCCATAAACAGTATTTGAATTATATGCAGCCTTCTTGGGGGCTTTTCAATGAAATTGGGTGTTTAATGTATGCTGATGGTGTTATAAATTCAGATAATTCCCTCCTAAAATAAATGAAAAACTAACATATAAACCTTTACTGAAGATAGTCCAGGGTAGTTTTACCAAGATTAGTGTCATAGGAATGCGTAGCTAAACACGCCCTTGGCAAATACAGTGATTTCAGAGGCATCACTCTTGTAGCCACAACAATAACAGAAAATTAAAATCTAGAATGAGCTGATTGCCATATGTCCAGTAAGTGTAAAAAGTTTCAAGGTTACCCGACCAGATTTAGTGAAACTTGTTTCTTGTTTGGCTTCTTAAAATTTCAGTGCTTGGGTGGATCCTTAGTGGTATGTCAGAGTTTTAAAGTTTAATGCCTTTGCATTGATAAAGTCAGAATGAATAGAAGCACTGTTTTGGATTGCTTCTGTATGTCCTCATCTTGCCAGGCTTTTTATAATTGCCTGATCCTCAGCATTTATCATTCCCATGGCTCCTCAGTGACCACCTAAATTTAATATGAAAGCATTTACTTTTTAAAAAAATCTGCTCTTTCTTTTAAAAGTACACCAGAGGGCAGTGATGCCCCCTCCTCCCACCGCCCCCCCCCCCCAAAAAAAAGTGTGGTACATATGTAGGGAATGAAACATTTGTTAATGCTTTGTGCTGTGTACATGCAGCTCAGTGATGGTATTAAAAACCATCACGATTTCTGCGTTTTTCTGTCACCTCAATAGGAGCACAGTGTTCCCTACGTGTTGTGGTTCCCTTTCCCCAGATTCCAGACCTTGTCGGTTTTCAGCCACTGCTCCTTTGGGCACACTTTCAGCCCTGCCCCCTTGGCCACCCCTTCCAGTCTGATGAGTGTTGGAGCTTTTGATACAGACGCACAGGCCTTGGGACCTCGTTCCTTTTCATCCTGACTCATTTTGAGTCCGATTTTACTCTGGCCTTTGAATGTCCGAGTGTAGGATGCAGGAGTCAACAAGAAAACCCAGGCACGACCTCCTCACCCTGTCATTTCTCACCTGCTCTGCTAAGTTCCTGGCCCCTCTTGCCTTCTCAGTATCTTTTTAAGTTATTCTGACACATCATGTTCAAGTTTCCCAGTTATTTTTAGCAGGAGAAATCGAGAAATGTATCTAGAATTCATCAATCTGTCAATAAAGTCAGAATTTCTTTTTGGCACAGGGCGATGTCAGGTAGGCAGTTGGATGGCTGAGTCTAGTAGCTTTTGGAGGTTTCCTTCTGATTGCTTCCAGTTTCCCAAAGACATGGGGAAGAGAAGTCTTGAGAAATGAAGGTGACCGAGGGAGACCTGGCAATCAGAGGCTAGTGGAAGCTTTGAATGGTGTTCTGAGGGAGCAGGAAGGTGGGAGGATGAGCTGAATACAGCGTACTTGTCAGCATCATTCCACATGTGCCTTGGGCTGTTGGCATGGGATTTAACATGAAATATGAAGGTGCTTCAAGAACTTCATGGAGAAATGGAGTGAAAAAGTAATAAAAAAAAAAAAGTAATGCACTTTTCCCATTAACTTTTTGAAGGCCCTCGTGAAAAGTGATGTCGCTGTGTATTTTTTGTCGCCATCTTCATCCGCACAGTGTGTAGACCGGGAGTACTCGTTTAACGAGGGTTCCTGGTCTTCCCAGTGAGTGGGCCGGAGGGAAGGGGGAGAGGGATGGGAGGCCAACTCAGAGTTTCAGGGGTGGGGTGGGAGTGGGGGTGGAGAAAGGTCTTGAAGAGGGTATTGAAAGAATTGGACAGTCCTGATGATAGAGCCCTGCCACGGGAGTTAGAGGCCAGGAGAAGGGGGACGGCGGCCACATGATTGAAATCAGGACAGGAGTACAGGAGCCAGGGTGACTGAGAAATGGGCCTGGTTTGGGAGTTGGTGGAGGCAGGGTCATGGGTGGGAGCTGGTGCCGGGAGGGTCAGAGCGGGGCACTGAAGGAGGGGGCTGGGGGAACGGTCTGGACTGGATCCTGAGGAGGGAGGATAGCTCCCCATTCTCCCGATGGACTTGGTGCTAAAAGGTATGGTAGAGAAAACATCCATTCTGGCTGAGCCCCGGTGGCGTAGTGGTTGTGCGCGGGACTGCGGCCCACTGGGACGGAGGTTCAATTCTAGCAGTGGGGCTGGGCCTCCTACTCCCACCACCGGAGAGCAGTGATGTCCCCCCCCCCCAAAAAAAAAAAAACAAAACAAAAACAGAAAACAAGCAAACAAAAAAGAAAAAACACCTATTCATTGAAAGGGCTGCCGAGAAAGTGTGTCCGTATGGGAGAAACAAGTTTCACTTGTAACAAGAAAGGATTTGGTGACCGAGTCTTGAGTGCACCAAAACCACTTAGTTGATTCCCACGCCTGTCTTTTCCCCTGGGTGGTTGTGAACGGCCGACCTTGAAGCCAGGACGCCTTTTAGAGTGCACGGGGGCGGGGTGTGGGGGTTCTGGACACGGAGAGAGTGGGAGAGGGGAACAAAAATCTTCATCAGGCCCATCTCTATCAAGTACGCTTTGCAGAAAGTCCAGGGCAGAAAAACCGTTCTTTCAAAAAAACAAGATGAGGCAATCCTGTTCAGTTATTTTACTTCCTAATTTCATTTTTAGCCTATTGCCCACAAGTTGGCAAGAAAGCAGAATTACCAGAAGAATAGCACTTCGGAAGTGCCTGTGTCGGCCGTCCCAAGTCCAGGTGACAAATGTGGAGCTCATTTTCAGTCATTGCTGTTCATGGTTTCTGAGCGATGTACTCACCTGGAGGCGCTGCTCGTGCCTTCCAGTCAGGAAGGCCAAACAACAGCCATTAGAGAGGTCTTCGGAGGATTTTACTTGCTTGCTAAAGGATTTTTCTGGGGGATTCTGTTCTGCCCAATTGAGACTAGCCATTTTCTTTTTTCCTGCTTCAGTTAGACGTCACGTCCCAGAGTGTGTTCCCATCCAGGGTTGTCTGCTCTGTTCATTTAGGTGCCTGGATTAGCTTGTCTTAATCTTCTGCCTGGGAATGGCTTTGTTTTCATTTGATAGACTTTAACATTTAGCCTATTTAGATCTAAAGGAACAAAGGTCATACTTTAAAAAGGGCTGAGCCCCGGTGGCGTAGTGGTTGTGCGCGGGACTGCGGCCCACTGGGACGGAGGTTCAATTCCAGCAGTGGGGCCGGGCCTCCTACTCCCACCACCGGAGAGCAGTGATGCCTAAAAAAAAAAAAAAAAGAATGAACACCTCAGCGTTCCTGAAGAGGTACTGCAGTAGATTAATACCTACCAGGGCTTCCTCTGAAGTTTCGATGTGTTTTAGGGGAAACCCCATTGCCATCAAGCGGGTTCAGATGCCGAGTGACAAGGTAGAGACAGCTGATCCAGAGGAGGGAGGCCACCAGCAGGGCTCCGTGGGGGTGCGCAGTCCCAGTCTGTTGTCCGTCCACTGAAATAGGACATGGAACAAAGGGAAACTCGCGGGGCTACAGAGGGGGGAAGGGACTGTGACTGGGATAAGGTTAGGTCAGGACTGTGACCACTTTGGTCAGGCATGTCTCCTGACCCTGTGGCCCCAGTTCCTCAGTTCCATCAGAGGTGTGCCCAGGCAGTACATAACTGAGGGCTGGATGGCCCTCCCTGGGCTGCCCGAGGCTGTCTCAGCGAATGCAGTGATCTAAACAGCTCTCTGGAGCCTGGGGTTATGTGGAGATGGAACGGGCCCACCCGGACCATTGCAAACCAAAGCCTTGCACAAACCTCGTGCTTGGAATTGAAGCTGTCATGCAGAATCACTTAGGAAAACATTTTGCCTTTGGTGAACCACACCAAATGGGAGGACCCAGGGCTTGGAACATGGTCCCCTGTGGAGAATTTGTATTTTCACTCCAGACCTTTTCACAAGATTCCCAGATTCTGATTTTGTTGTACCTGGGTTTGTGTCAGGCCAGGTGGACGAGAGAAACAAATCCAATGACACTCAACTATGTATAAGAAAGAGCTTTAAATCAAGAAACTTCATATATTAGAAAAACAGCCCAGCCCAGCTCCAGTCCATCAGTCCAGTGGTAGTCCATAGGTCCCTCCTCAGACGCACGTTAGCCACATGCCATGATGCAGAATGCAGGAAGGGCACAGGCTGCTGGGTACAGTCTCGTGATCCAAGGGCTTTGGCAGGTCTCCCCACGGTGTCAATAGGGAGGTGATGGCAGAGAGAGTGGCCTGCCTCCGGCGAGCCATTATCTCGGTGGCACCTCCAAATGAGGTCACCAGGCTGTGACCTGAGAGAGAGACTTAACTCCCTCGCATATCTTCTTACAGGTGCTATGTTGGCACAAACCCCCTAACTCTCACAGGGTGGAAGTGCAAGTTCTCTGCCGGGGTGGAACCAGAGTGAACGAGGTCAGAGCCTTTGTAGTAGTGAGGAGAAACTAGAGCTTGTGTGCCTTTGGTGTCATTCCTCAGACCGTGTCTGTCTTCTGTCGTTTTGAATAGTGCAGTCTCACTTAGCTTTCACGTTTCAGTTCCCCATTTTTGCCTCCTAGGAGAATTCCCTTCCCCCCAAATAACTCTTCTTATATTTTTAAATTGGGTGTGGGACTCTTCTAGGGTCACCTGGAAACACTTGCTCATGAAGCTGTACTCGAATGGCTTCTATGGTGATGAGAGCACTGATATCTGGCGTTGATAGTTTGTGACCCCGGGCTGGTATCGGCCACCGTCTGTCTAGACAAGGATGCCTGCCCTCCAACCTCTGGGATAAAAAAATTGGGGTGGGGTAGAGTTGCGGACTTTGCCTTCTGACCCAATAAAGGTGGCCCTCTCTCTCTAGGTGGCCAGCTGTGTCATGAAAGAACTCTTGTAGGCTGCCTCCCTGGCTGCTCTCTGGCAAAGTAATTGCTCTCTAATTAATCATTGATGGGGAAGAAATGTACTGATTGCTGGCTGTGGAGGCTTATTAACCACTTCTCAAGATCAGCTGCCCTTCAAGCCTGGGACTGTAGGCACTGCCAGGGATCAGCTTTCAGTGGACAGGCCCAGACCCGATGCTGAAGCCGGGAGTGGAGGGTGGGACACCGCAGCACAGTCGGCCAGGGCAGACCGAGAGGGCACCGTTTGCCCGGGAATGAAGGGCAGACAGGAAGGGCCAGGAGAGGAGGAGTGCAAGTGGAGGACCCAGGAGGAAGTGGGGAGAGGGCTGCTACATTGAGGGACAGCAACTATTGCCAGGAAGCCAAAAGTGAGGGGTAAATGAATTTGTTCAGGAAACATAGGATAAAAAGTTAAAGACCGTGATAGGAATTTAAAGAGGGCCAAGGGCTCCGTGCCGGACGGTCGTGACTGACACATACCTGCCCTTAGCTGTGCAGGCCTCTAGGCGAGAGGTTTGCATCGCGTGGCCTTTCTTCCTGTGTTGCAGCTGTCGCGCTGACCGAATCGCAGGACCGAATCGCAGGGGACAGCCCAGGGGTTTCGACTGCCAATGCGAGCGCCCCAGTTCGCCGGGACCCCCAGACCAACGCCTCTGCTGCTCAGACGAGCACCACCCTCGCACCCCACACCAGTGCGGAGAAGAGCCGGGCAGCGTCCGCGGCCCCTCCGCCCTCCCCCACCCCTCCGTCCCAGGAGCAGGAGGAGGAGGAGGAGGCGGAGGCGGCGGACGGCAGGGAGGACCCCAGCCTGGAGGAGGGGGAGGTGCTCATCTCCCTGAACAGCTCTCCGCCCACAGCCAGAGACAGCCCCGACGCGGCGGCCGAGTACGGCGAGTACGAGTGGACCAGCAACCCGCGGGAGGAGGAGGAGGTGGAGGTGGAGGAGGACCAGGACCTGGACGACAGCCGGGGCTACGTGGACCTCCAGCAGCCCGCGAAGGCCCAGCAGACCCCGTCCTCAGACCTCGAGGACGAAGACAGCCATTTCTTTTTCCACCTGATTATTTTTGCTTTTTGTATTGCTGTTGTTTATATTACATATCACAACAAAAGGAAGGTATGTTGGAGAGTGGTCAGGCCCTTGACCGCCCTTTTATCCTCTCGGCCCTATTTCCTATCAATCCTTTTGAAGAAGCATGTTTAAAAACTTTCAGTCACATGTTAATTGATTGTCAAGTACTGAGATTTCCAGTCAGTTTACAGATCTAGAGAGCATGTTATCAAATTAAAGAATGTTTGACTACATGTGCTTCTAAAAAAAGGACTCAAAATCTTTTTTGAATGTTTTACCCAGTGTGAAAGTTTACACAGCAGATGAGGTCTCTCTTGCAGTTTGTACATGAGTTCTTCAGCGGTTGCATGTTTCAGAAGGTGCATCCTCATTCATTCAATTCTGGTTGTGCCATTCCCAGTACTTTCTTTTCTTTTTACTGTTTCATTGGCACATAATCTACATCTCATACAATTCATATTAAGAAGAGTCATACAGTCATTAACCACAATCAATTTTTAGAACATTTTTTTCATGGCTAAATCGCTTTTAAAATGAGTTGTGTAATCACAATCAGTTCTAATGCCCCCCCCGCCCCCCCATTACTTCTTTTTTTTTTTGGGTGGGAGGCCCAGCCTTGCTCCTGGAGAGCTGCTGCTGGATTTGAACCGCCAACCCAGTGGGCCGCAGTCCCTCACACAACTACTACGCCACTGGAGCTCAGCCCACATTACTTCTCTATGAGCAGAACTAAAGCCTAATTGTTAAGGAAGATTTTATATCTTAATTTGCCATTGCTATTGCAGTGGGTTTGTGTGTATGTGTGTGGGAAAAGATATATGCTTTTGGCTTTAATTCATTAAGCATTAAATTTAATTTTTAAATAATGTGCCCCCCCATTTGTAAGAGTTCAGTTTTCCCCCTTCGTTTGTGAGAGAGTTCAGAAAATAAGCGTATAGGAAAAAAAATTTAAGTCACCACCCAGTGTAACATTGTAATATATTTCTGGTCTATGAACATATCTAATACTCATATGTGAATATGTTAACAAATTTTAGGTGAATATGATCTCATCTGGTGTTTCTTATATCTTGATTTTCATTTATGAAACTATGAACATTTTTTATATCATTAATATTCTAGAAAACATTTAATAGTTACATAATTTACAAAGCTACCTGCTGCACATTTATTTATTTATTTATTTATTTTGGTTTTTGGGGCATCACTGCCCTCTGGTGGTGGAAGTAGGAGGCCCAGCCTTTGCTCCGTGGAGCTGGAATTGAACCTCCATCCCAGTTACACCACCAGGGCTCAGCCCTGCGCATTTAATTGTTTCTAACTTTTAGTTCAGAAAAAAATATTGTGATGAACACTTCTTGTTTTGTTTTTTGTTTTGGGCATCACTGCTCTCCGGCGGTGGGAGTAGAAGGCCCAGCCCCACTGCTGGAATTGAACCTCCGTCCCAGTGGGCCGCAGTCCCGCGCACAACCACTACGCCACCAGGGCTCAGCCCTGTGATGAACACTTCTTTACTGGAATATTTGAAGTTCTTCCCTGCTTAAATAACTTACGCATGTTTGTTGGATTACACTAAGCACGGAAGGCATAAATAGGACTGGATGGGTAATTTAATATGAGTATATGCCTTGGAATAATTAAGCCTTTCAGAATACTTAATTAGAAATTACACAACATTTTCCTTTCTAAAGCTTAATGATTAAGAAATCTCAGTTCTCGGCTGTGAATGGCTTTGCTGTTTCTGAAAAGTCACCTCCTATGGGCCTTGAATTCTCTCTTGTGTGAATCCTGTGGGGCTCCGACAGCCCGCCTCATCATCCAGCATCCACGGTGTCAGGCACATTTGTACATATGTTGCCATCATCCTTTCAAAACATTGTCATTCTCCTTGAGCCCTTGTATCAGCTCCCCATTTCCCCCCTCCTTCCCACCTGCATCAACCCTTGATATATTCTCATTTTCATGGGCTTTGATTTTCACACCTGAGAAGTGGCATAACTGGACCCGATCGTTTCAAAATGCCCTGCACCTTTGAGAGTCAGTGTGGCTAATCATTTGGTTGTGGTTTTGAGTAAAATCCTTCTATTTTCGGCCTGAGGTCAGTGGACATCTTGCATGGCATGGCAGTGATAATTTATCCCAGGGTTTAGGACTGGACCTTCTCTCTCCTAAACACCCAAGAGATGTGTTAGACAAGTAGATTCCCCTGCAGTCCACTAGCTCCTCCTGTGGAAGTGGCGCCCAGGAATCTGGACACATTTGAGTCCCACCATCTAGCCGTCCTGACCAGGTAGAGAGCAAAAGAGCCTTCTTGCGGTTGATATTCTCTTTGTATTTGGGAGCAAAGGAGGGAGATATTTTCATTGTGGGGACACTTCCCCTCGTGTCCTTTGTTTTACCCTTTGCATAACAAATTGATTTTCTTTTATTCCAGATTTTCCTTCTGGTTCAAAGCAGGAAATGGCGTGATGGCTTTTGTTCCAAAACAGTGGAATATCATCGGCTCGACCAGAATGTTAACGAGGCCATGCCTTCTCTGAAGATTACCAATGATTATATTTTTTAAAGCACTGTGATTTGACTTTGCTTATTATGTAATTTTATTTGCTTGACATTTTTATATGAAATTGTGCAGATGTTTGCAGTCGGCAGTTGGTACTTAAGTGGGAGGTGGGTCTCTTTATTTTGCCTTGGTGCTTTGGAAGTGCCACACAAAAAGGAATGGAATATATAATATTTCATCTGTATTTTTTGAGTTGAATTCAATCAGGTATCCAAAATGTGGAGCTGAGTATTCATTACCGTATGCTTACTTTGTTCTAGATTTCCTTGCCACACTCCTGCAAATATTAATGATTAACGCACCTTTTGCAAGATCCCCAACTTGTGGCTAAATTCTAAATTAACTACCTGGTACAGCTTTCTCGAATTCTTTGTCATCCAGATACCATTGTTCAAGCACATATTAGTTTGTGCTTCCAAACTGTCATGTACAAGGGTAAATGAGACAATACTTTGCACTTAGTTATACTTTTTAATTTCAGGGAATTTGTTGTGGATATTTGAGTCACTTAAGCATAATTTAAGGTAGTGTTATTGCTCAGACTGACCGTGTTTAGTTAACACATGAATTCTTTCCAGAAATTCTGGCACTGGGCGTAGATAAATCTTGTAGGGATATTTTGCTGTCTGAATTACCGAATTAAATCTGGAGGCAGAAATTGTGGTACAATTAAAGACAAACAATTGCTATTAGCTAGCAGTTGGCTGAAGCATGGATTTCTCTAAGCCTTTGTGCAGGGGACAGAGTTGAGAATTTTATGCGGTTTGTTCACTTTAAGTCTGAATAAGTCTTAAGGGCCCCTGTCACTTAAATGATACTTTGTCTAGGGCTTTCAAATGAGAGTTGACTCTGAATGAAGTTGTTTGTGTACACAAAGGACATACGTGTACACTGATCCCCCACCTTCCTGTTTGTTTTGTGGTCCTCGTTTATTTACAGTGACAGGAAATGATTCCCTGTGCTATTTTTGCCTACCTTTTGATCAGAAAAAAAATCGACCCGTGTGTAAATACATGACTTGAACCATGGTTGACCTACAAGTGTCGTTGTACAATATTTTAGACAATGTAGCCCCGACTAGTCTGAACACCCCGACAGAGTACGGGCGCGTCCCTGCCTCTGGACCGTGCAAGGAGCGGATGAAGCAGGTCGTCTGTCAGTGCTCCCAGGGGACAGTTTCCTGTCCGAAGGAGGAGGCGAAGCACAATGAAATACAGCCCAACTGGGTTATTGCAGTGATTTTTTTTCATACCTGAAATTGTATTATTTAATATTTTGAATAAGATTTTAAAAAATAAATGGCAAAGCTATCAATCCATGACTTTGCGCGTGTGTTTCCCTTGAATGAGGCCCGAGGTCTGTAGGCATTGGGCTGGCAGAGGGCTGAGGCGGTGTCTGGCGGGAAGCTCAACTGATCAACTTGCAATTACTCCTCTCAGCAGGGGAACTCTGGATTCAGCAGACGTTTTAAAATCCTTCTTGAGGTCTAATCTATGTCTAGGTGCAAAACTTATTGAAAATTTAGTTTGATTACATACATAAAAAGTAAAGGAGCGGGGCTGACCCCCGGTGGCGGAGTGGTTGAGTACGGGACTGCGGCCCACTGGGTTGGCGGTTCAAATCCAGCGGCAGCTCTCCAGGGGCAAGGCTGGGCCTCCCACCAGAGGGCAGTGATTTCCCCTTGGAGCCGCCCTGTGAGAAAGAATGAACCCTTGATAATTTACAAATTATAATCTTTTTTCATATCGTACACTGTCCGATGTGTCCCTTCACCCACTTCCCTGATGTCTCTACCCCAGAGAGGAGGTTATATGTAGATCCCTGTAATTGGTTCCCCCTTTCTACTCCACCTTCCCTCCACCCTCCTGGCATCACCACTCTCACCACTGATCCTGAAGGGATCATCTGTCCTGAATTCCCCATGTTTCTGGCTCCAGTGTACATCCCCTGCTCTGGCTGGATTTGTAAGGTAGAATTGATAGTGAGGGGAGGAGGGAGAGGAAGCATTTAAGAACTAGAGGAAAGTTGCATATTGTGTTAGTCCGGGTAGACTAGAGAAACAAAATCATAGACACGCATATGGACATAAGGAAAAGGTTTATATACAAAAGGAATGGGACATTGAGAAAGCATCCCAGCCCAGTCCAGTTCAAAGTCATAAGTCCGATATTAACCCATATGCCCGTTATCAGTCTATAAAGTCTCCTTACAACTCACGAAGTCACAGGTCAGTCGGTGCAGAATCCCCGCGCTGGCAGGGGTCTCCACATGGCTCCTCACTTCCAGGGCTCAGGGTCCATGAACAGCAGAAGCAACTCATTACTGGCAGAGGTCTCCACGTGGCCACCCCAGCTTCAGAGATCTGGCTCCATCAGGGCAAAGCCGTGTGGTCCCTCCGCTGGCTCCTCCAGCTTCTCGTACACTGCCATCTTGTCTGTGATTCATCCTCTCTGAGACTCCCAACAACAACTGAGGAAGATAGCTTCTCATCTTCACGAGGGAAATATCGCAAGATTTCCCCGAAGTCTCAAGAGAAAGCCATGCCCACACAGAGGCCTCATTGGCTACTCAATGGCTATCTCCAGATTAACAGGCTAGACTCCACCCCTACATTTCAATCATAAAATTAACAGAAGCACATGACTGCCACACATTTCATTGTTGCTACACTGTGCCTTGACTGGCTCGTCTCCTCCCTACAATCCTTCTGTAAGGGGATGTCGCTTTACCTGTCAATGGGCCTTGGGTCCCCAATCTGTACTCCCCCTCATTTGTAATGATATAATTTTTAGTTTCTTTGATGCCTGATACCGGATCCCTTCGACACCTTGTGGTCACACATGCTGTTGTGCTTTCATGTGGGCTATATTGCCTCTGAGCTAGATAACTGCTTGTTTACTTACAAGTCTTTAAGTCCCAAGATGCTCTATCTTTTGATAGCCGGGCACCATCAGCTTTCTGGTGCATTTTTCTTTATGTTTATCTTGATCTGTATTTTTATAATTTTCATGAAAATTTGCGGAAAGATTGCCATCTAAATAGTTTTGCTGAGATGGAACTCATAATAAAACCCATCCTTTTGAAGTGCACACACAGTTGAGTGAGTTTCAGGATATAGGAGGGGGCTTCAAAGAGTTCTGTGGCTGGGTGGAGAGAAGGTGGGGTGGAGAGACGGAGCCAACTGCAAGGATATACACATAAGCTCCTATTTGAGGGACGGGCATCAGGGGAGTGGGTTGGGGGAGATGTCGGACAGTGTAAGATATGACAGAACAATAATAATGTATAAGGTATTGAGGGTTGGTGGGGAGGGGAGAGCAGGGGAAGGGAGGAAAGGATGGAAAAGCCAATATCAAGGGCTCAAGGGGAAGGGCGGATGTTTGGAGAATGATAACAGCAGTGGACATGTGAAGGTGCTTGGCACAGTATGTTTATTTACATATTGTGAAAAGCAATGTACGAGCCCCCAATAAAATGATTTTTAATTAAAAACAAAAAAAAATTAAACAAAAAAAGAGTTCTGTGGCACAGTGTTCATGAGCTGGGCTGCTAATCACAAGACCAGCAGATCGAAACCACCCGCAGCTCCTCTGGAGAAAGGCCAGGCCTTCTTCTCCCGTGAGGAGTGACCTCCTCAGAAACCCACCGGGCCATTCTGCCCTGCCCTACAGTGGCGGAGCGTCGGCACCCGCTGATGCCAGTGCGTCTGCTTTGGTTATGAACACGCATCAACCCAGACTCGCTGCCATCCTGTGGGTGCCGACTTCCAGCGGCCCTATGTCGAGTTCACTGGGACAGACAGCCTCCAGCTCTCCCACAGAACAGCGGGTAAGTCGTGGGACACTTTAATGGACGCTATTGACTGAAGTATGCCATGTATCAGATTTTGTATTATTAAAACTATTGTTATATGTTATTTTCTTTCTTGTTTTTTCTCTCTCTCTTTCTTTCTTTTTCACTGTGTAACCCGCTTCAGTGCCTGAAGCCTAAAGCCAGGCAATGGTTTGGGGTTACAGTTTGCTTTGGCCTGGGACACTATGAGAGGCCCCTGGGATTGGACCTGCCATAAATCCAAACCCATGCTATATATTATTTTCATTAGCAAACCATCCCATGACAGTGGATGGTGTAGAGAATAAATGTTAAGAAAATATAGTGAGGATTTCTTTACAGTATGGTTTTACCTCAATAATTGCAGCAGAAATTGAGAACCACCTTGTGTTTATTTGTTGCGAAGTTCGACTAGCCGAATCTATGAAGTCAAACAAACGAAAACGCCATTTTGATAGCAAGCATCCGAGCTTTGCTAGCAAAGATACCAACTAGTTTAGAAGCAAAGTTGATGGACTCAAGAAAGCTGGACTTGGCACTGGTGGCAAGTACCACAAACAAAATGTAGCAGCAGTTGAAGCTTCGTATTTGGTGGCACTCAGAATTGCCAGAGGTATGAAGTCTCACACCATTGCTGAGGATTTACTGTTGCCAATGGCCAAAGACATTGTTCAAGTTATGATCAGAGATGAATTTGCTATGAAATTGAGTGCAGAAGAATAGATGACATGCCTGCTGATATTCTCGATCAGGTGATCCAGGACATTAAATCTGGCCCACTTCCAACATTTAGCACCCAGCTTGATGAATCTACAGACATCGCAAACTGTTCACAGTTACTGGTTTACGTGAGGTCTGTAAATGATGGCGACTTTAAAGATGAGTTTCTTGAAATGACAACTACTGCACGTGATGTATTTGACACAGCTGGTTCATTTCTGAAAGAGCCTAAGAGCTCTTGGGAAAAGGTGTGTGGTGTTAGCACAGATGGTGCGCCAGCTTTGCGAGGATGTCAATCTGGATGTCAACATCTGGAACTGAATGAATGAGTCACCAAAAGTCATCGGCACTCACTGCATGATTCATCGGCAAATATTAGCAATGAAGCCACAGCCACCAGAGTTGCAAGAATGAAAAGCATCATAAGTTCTGTCAATTTGTATAGACGAGCTCTTTAAATAGTGGACTCTTTCTGCAACTGTGCAATGAGTTGAATGCACCAAACAATACTCTGCTATTTCGCACTGAAGTGACATAGTTGTTCAGAGGAGAAGTTTTTTTTTTTTTTTTTGGCATCACTGCCCTCTGGTGGGAGTAGGAGGCCCAGTCTTGCTCCTGGAGAGCTGCTGCTGGATTTGAACCGCCCATCCAATGGGTCACAGTCCCACACACAACCACTACACCACCATGGCTCAGCCCCAGAGGAAAAGTTTTTTTTTTTTTTGTTTGTTTGAATGAAAACTTTATTTGAAGAAAGGACAAAAAATACTAATAGATGGTGCATTTTCAATTTTTGGCTGAGGTCTTAGTTCTTTCCAGTGGAGCCGGATCCCCCTGAGGCCCTTTCTGTGTCTTCCAAAACTTGAACTTCCTCTATATCTGGATTAAAAAATCCGCTCACAAATGAGTTGTGCAAGTCGATCACCCTTCTTGACTTCAAGTTTTTCTTTGCCAAAATTAAACAGAACACCACCACCTCTATAGTCTTCATCTATGACATCAGCTCCTGCAACCATGAAGTGTTTTGCAGCCAAGCCAGAACGGGGAGCTACTCTTCCGTAACACCCAGAAGGCAGGGCAATCTGAATGTGCGTCTTCACCAAGGCTTTCTCCATGGGTGGGACTGTATAGTCATAGGCCCTGTACAAGTCATGGCCCGCCGCCCGCGCGGACGCCCGGCTCGGGGCAAAGCGGAGCCGCACGGCGCCCGCCTCCGCAGGCCGGGGGCGCTTGCTAGGGGAGACGGCTGGAGTGACTTGGGAGCACGTGTCGCAGCAGAGGAGAAGCGAGAGGCGAGAGCAGAGGCAGGAGTCGGCAGCCCAGAGGAAAAGTTTTAAACTGTGTTTCTGAGCTTTGTGATGAACTCATTACGAACACATAGTTATGTTTATGCAATATTAGGGATTAAAAAATGGAAGCACATGTGATCCTTTTATTTTTAACTCGATAATATTTTGGAGATATTTGAAATCCACCATTTGTAGGCTTCTTGGACACAAAGTTCATTGAGTGAGAGTTTTCATTATTTAAATATATATATTTTTAGAGTTCTGTTATCTTCATCCTCATCTTCATAAAAGAAGAGATGAATTTTGTGTCTGTCAGAACTCAAAACATTTTTTAATCAGAAAGCAAGGCAGTAGCTTGCAGCACTTTTCAGCGTAAAAGTGAACTGCAGAAAATAGCTTATTTGGCTGACATCTTTGCCATCTTGAATGGGTGAAATTTATTACCACAAGAACCAAATGCAACATGCCTCGATCTGTCTGAAAAGATCTGATCGTTCCAAATGAAACTTCAGCTTTGGCCAAAAAAGAATTGGATGAGAATAAAATTTGCCTGTTGCCTACTTTATCTGCTTTTGTCGAGGAACATGACATTGAACCGGACAAAAGGATTGCGATGATAATTTTCGTGAAAGATCACTTGCACATGCTTGTAGATGAAATCTCATCGTACGTTCCAAATCTACCCGGCACCCCATTTGCACCTGCCCGAAGCCCAGTCACAGTCACAATTGAAGATGTTCCTGAGACAGCCCAAGAGGAGTTCATTGAACTTAGTAACAGGGTTGCAGCGAGAACTGATTACAATGCCAGACACAAAATTCTGCATCAAGTGTTTGCATACTGTGTTCTTTCTGAGACTGTGCTGTGCTTTCTTCTTCCATTGCCAATGAATATCTTTGTGAAACAGGGTTTATAGCTTGTTGGTTATCAAGTCTACCTACAGAAGCAGACTTGCTGTGGAAGATGATCTTCATTGGACTCTTACAAAGACTGCCCCCAGAACTTCTGATCTGGTGAGAAAGAAGCTGTCTCAACCTTCACACTGATGCTGGCTTTTTACACGTACTATTGCAAAATGTAACAATGTAGTTTACTGTTGTTATATTAAGGCTGTTACACATGCTACACCATGCTTCAAGAAAAAATTTCATCTATTTGTAATTAGAAACAAATATTTCACAACTATGTAATTAAATATTGTTTTTGTGATTACTCACTATAGTTTCATTATGTTCAATTTGTAACAATGAAAATACATCTTGTGTATCAGATATTTATGTTACGATTCATAACAGTAGCAAAATTACAGCTATGAAGCAGCAACGAAAATAAATTTATGGTTGGGGGGGCGGGTTTCCACAACATGATTAACTGTATTAAAGGGTCACGGCATTGGGAAGGTTGAGAATCATTGATCTAGAACAATCAGACACCACTGTCTGTCCCACCACAGGTGGGGCTTACTCCCTGTTGATAAGGATTGTGTCCCTGAAGGAGAGCCAAAAGCCTGGGTCAAGCCAACTCAAGGTAAGGCTGCCATCTAGAGGGTCACCCATCTTGTCACATGTGTGCCCTTAGGACCGCCCCTTCCTATTTCATGTATGCCCCTAACTCCTTCCCTTCCTGTCACTCTGTATGCTTATAGGACAGCCCTTCCTGTCACCATGTGGTTGCCTGTAATCAGAAGAGCTTGCATGCCCCCCCCCAAGCTTATATAAGCTGTGATTAGAAATATATGTCTCCCCTCCTCCTCCTTTCTCTGCACAGACCTGGCTGCTGAGATCATGGCTGTCTCAGACGTGAGCATGTTACCATGAAATGTGTCTGACTCTTTTATCTTCTCTCCTATCTTCTATGACTTTATTATGATCTTTTTATATTTGAGCCGTATTATACCCTGCGATTGTTAGAGGCTGGTTTACTCTGACAGGAGGGTGGGACCGGTACGAGTTACTTCTCAGCATATCTGGAGCGGAAAGAACTCAAGAAAAAAAAACAAAACCAAGCCTTACATTGCAATAGCAAAAGATGCTGTGGGCAAAATAGTGAATGATGCAGGAAACATGGGTAGAATACACAGAGTCACTGTACCAAAAAGAATGAAATATTCCACCACTTCAGGAGGTAGCCTATGAGCAAAAGCCAATGGTGCTGAAGGAAGACATTCAAGCTGCACTGAAAGCCTTAGCCAAAAATCAAGCTCCAGAAATGGATGAGCCACCAATGAGTATGTGTCAATAAGTTGATGAAGTCCTGGAAGCCCTCATCTATGCAAGGACATTTGGAAGACAGCTACCTGGCCAACTGACTGGAAGAGATAAACATTTGTACCCATTCCAAAGAAAGGTGACCCAACAGAATGCTCAAACTATGGAAAGATGTCACTGATACCACATGCAAGTAAAATGTTGCTGAAGATCATCCAACAACGGCAGCAACGGGTCATCAACAGCGAGCTGCCAGAGAGCCAGACTGCAGTCAGAAGAGGCTGTGGAACAAAGGATATCGTTGCTGATGTCAGGTGAATCGTGATCGACAGCAAAGAATACCAGAACAGTGTTTACTTGTGTCTTAATGACCATTTTACTGTGCGGATCGCAACAAACTGTGGCTAGCCTTGAGAAGAATGGGAATTCCAGAACGCCATATTCTTCCTTGTGCACTGATCGAGAGGCCATTGTGCAAGCAGAACCTGGAAGTACTGCGAAAATCAGGAAAAGTGTGTGTCAGACTTGCATCCTCTCACCATACTTATTCATTCTGTTTGCTGGGTAAATCATCAGAGAACATGGAGTATATGAAGAGGAATGGGGCATCGGGATTAGAGGAAGGCTTACTAACCACCTGAGACGCGCAGCTGGCACTTTGCTTGCTGAAACTGAGGAGAACGTGAAGCATCTGCGGATGAAGATCAAAGATTGCAGCCTTCAGCACAGATTACAACTCAACGGAAAGAAGTCCGCAATCGTCACACCTGGACCAGGAGGTAAATGGAGAGAAGGCTGCAGCTTGTCAAGGATTTCGTTTGGCTTGGATCCACAACCAGTGCTCATGGGAGCAGCAGTCGAGAGGTCAAAAGAGCAGTTGCATCGGGCAAGTCTGTTCCACAGACCTCTTTAAGGTATGGAAAAGGAAGGATGTTACCTTGAGGACTAGGGTGAGCCTGATCCAAACTATGGTATTTCTTTTTTTAAATCATTTTATCGGGGCTCATACAACCCTTAGCACAATCCATCCATCCATGTGGCAAACACATTTATGTATTTGTTGCCATCATCATTCTCAAAACATTTGCTTTCTACTTGAGCCCTTGGTATCAGCTCCTCATTCCCCCCCTCTACCTGCCTTCCCTTTCCTCATGAATCCTTGGTAATTTAGAAATTATTATTTTGTCATGTCCAACATCTCCCTTACCCACTTTCTTTTGTCCATCCCCCAGGGAGGAGGTTATATGTAAATCCTTACAATTGGTTCCACCTTTCTACTCGACCTTTCCTCCACTCTCCTGGTATCACCACTCTCACCACTGACCCTGAAGGGATCTTCTGACCTGGATTCCCTGTGTTTAAAGTTTTCATTTGTACCAGTGTGCATTCTCTGGTCTAGCCAGATTTGTAAGGTAGAATTGGGATAGGTCGGTGGGTGGGTGGGTGGGTGGAAAGCATTTAAGAACTCGAGGAAAGTTGTATGTTTCATTGTTGCTCCACGGAACTCTTTCTTGTCTCCTCCCTGAGACCCTTCTGTAAGGGGATGTTCACTTGCCTACCGATGGGTCTTGGGTCCCCAATCTGCACTCCGCTTGTTCACAATCATTTGATTTTTTTTTTTTTGTTCTTTGATGCCTGATCCCTGATCCCTTCAACACCTCGTGGTCACAGAGACTGGTGTGCTTCTTCCATGCGGGCTTTGTTGCTTCTGAGCTGGATGGTTACTTGCTTACCCAAACTGTGGTATTTCTAATGACTTCATATGCATATGAATGGTAGACATCGAATAAAAAAGACCTAACAAGAATTGAGGGAGTTGCATTGTGGTGCTGGAGAATATTGAAAATACCACAGACTGCGCAAAGTAGGGTCAGAGTGCTCCTTAGAGGCAAGGATGGCAAAACTTTGTCATACACACCTTGGATATGTTGTCAGGGGAGACCATTTTCTGGAAAAAGACCTCGCGTTTGGCAAAGTGGAGGGGCTGTGAAAAAGAGGAAGGGCCTCGGGTAGATGAGCTGATACCGGGGCTGCAACAATGAACTCACGAGCAGGAACACATGTGAGGATGGAGCAGGACCAGGCAGTGTTGGCTTCTGTTGAGCTTAGGCCTCTCTGGGTAAGAACTGACTCGTGGCCTGACAGGAGCAGCAGCACTAGCAGTGACTTCGTCATAGCTCGGTACAGAAGTCCCCCTTGTTCTTCACGATAAAGTAATACATGTTTTGGCAAAATGCTGAGACATAGGCCAGGTGGCACTAGCCACTCTCCCAGACTTCCTTCCTGAGTCGGCTCTCCCTCGCTAAGCAATAGGATAAGGACCTGTTTGGTCCTTCCAGAACATAGAGGGAGCATCCCAAAGTGCCCTGGGCTTGTTCCAGATGAAGGAACTCCTGTCCTGTGGTGGAAGTGGGCACTGCTGTGGGACTGATGTCCCCTGGAAGTCATTCCTTTGGAGTAACCACCAAAGGGAGTGTTTCTCTCTCATTGAAAATGTCTTTCTGCCTGTTTCAGCATGTCCTTTCGGGAAAGATGTTGGGGCCCTGGCTGAGAGTCGTTGGAAGCATAATCCTGTAAAAAGATTCCTGGGCTTCTTTGCTGCTGAAAATCATTGGTCTGTGGACTAGACTCTTGGCCTCGATCCTGTAGGCAGAAGGCTATGTAGTCAGCATCATGCCAGGAGAGGAGGACACACAAGAGAATTCTTTCAGCCCTTTAGGCCAAGTCAAAGCCCCAAACAGAGAAGTTGGTCTGAGGCAGGCTACGCCTCTAAAGGAATGGGAAGCTTGGCACCTCCCCGCCCTGGTCCAGGAGCCCACAGGCAACTCATTCATGCAGCAGACAGTCATGTTTCCCAGCACAGAGCCAGGTCCTGAGCTGGCCGACAGGGTCACCAGGTGAGGGGGAGATTGATTATGGGCATCATGCTCGAGTTGGTGCCTGGGGTCAGTGAGCTCATTGTTTCCACAGGTCTGTCTGAAGAAAAGAAAACACCAAACCCCCTTTCTGGAAAGGCAATTAGAAGGGGCTTTAGTTTGAACCTGGGGTATGGCTTTGAGGGGGACCCTTGGCCTTGAATGGGGCCTCCTCGAGAGTCTCTCCCTAGTTGTGTTTCTGTAACTGGAGACAGGGGTGAGCTTTGACTGCCTGGGAGGGTGGAGGCTGTCTTCCAGGGTCTCCTCCTCCTCCTCCTCCCTTTAGAAATGGATGTCTGGGCTGGAGGCAGCCTATGCCACATGGTGGCAGAGACATGGTGCTGGGAGTCCCATCCCTGTTCACTTCTCTTCCATCTGGCTTTTCCTGAATCCTGGGTCTGTGGTTGGTTTTGGGCAGGTGGGCGTGGGGTACTTCTATTTTAGGTACCCATAGCCTCCCTCTGGAGGGAGAGACTGCTGGCCAGAGGGAACAGGAGGGGTGTGTGTGTGTGTGTGTATGTGTGTGTGTGTGTGTGTGTGTGTTCATTCCTTGGCTAGGTGAATCCACTGTCTTTAAGAAAAGCCTGGGCATTTTCCCGGCAAGCTCATTTTCTACTGAAGGGAGGACATGCAGCCCCTGCTTTTCCTCAGGGGCCAGATACTTGCTAGGTTTCCAGAGATAATTTCCTTTTTGTTAGTTTCACAAACGCATCCCTGACTTTGTTTCTAGGTCACGCTCAGCCACGGGAAGGCAGGCAGGA
>PVJH01029947.1:0-25347 GCA_004026705.1 Nesogale talazaci | reverse complement strand
TGGAACCAGAGCTCGCCCAGCATGTGATGCTGCCTCTGAGAATTAGACTGGAGAGCGAGTGCCTTTCTAAAAGCCTGTCTGTGCTACCCATTTGAATACATGCATGGGCACGAATGGGAAGAATATACAGCAAAATGTTTATTTCTGGGTGAGCAGAGATTCCAGATGGATCTTATTTCTGTCTTTTTGCTCATTTGCTTTTTTTTTTTTAATCACCCTCTCCATCAAAATGCAATACTTTTTAGAGTAATCTATACATTGAAGGACCCATCTGCAACTCATTCTCCGAAGACTCAGGCAGGGACTAATACCACAGATACACTGGGAGCGAAGGGAATCACGCAAACAGGGTAAAAGGTGACCTGTGAAAAGTCAGGGTAGAGAGCACCAGGAAATGAGAGGGGGTGCTGCCTATTCCTGCAGCAACTTTTCAGTAATTCTGAAATTATTTCCAAATAGAAAGTGACACCCCCACACCCCAAAGAGGGGATGGGGGGTGGAGCACAAACGGGGAAAGTGTACAACCTTGAAACAGAACCGGGTTTATAAAAATGCAGGCCGGGAAGAGAATTGCCAGCTGGTGCGTGCTGAGAATCAGAAAGTTTGTTTGAAGAAGAAATGAGAATACTTGCATTATGGCAGAACTGACCCCGGAGCAAAAAAGAAAGGCATGTGGGGGCAGGAGAGGAGTAAAGAAAGATGGGGGTGGGGGGCGCGGGAAGACAGACAGAGAGAGAGAGAGAGAGAGAGAGAGAGAGGAAATAAAAGGAAGCCATCTCAAAATGGAATCTGCTCAAGGGTCGCTTTGGGGACTGAACAGACAGTGAGACTTCCTTGGGTTGTTAAGAGCTTTCTCTGCACAGCCTCGATGCTGAGTGACTTAGGGGAGCCTGGACAGAGTCAGAAGATGACACTCCCCCCTCCCACCCGGGGATCATGAGGTCCTCGTCATCTTTACTGGGGGCTCCAGCTCTGAGAGCAACTCTGGGTTTCAGGTTACACCTTCCCCAGAGAGTGACCATCCTCAATTACATTTTAAAAAATAATGTGGGCAGAGAGAAGCCAGAAAAGGCTTTCATGGACCTTAAAACATATAAAACCATTAACAGGACACTTGATATATTTATTTTAAGAGGCTAGAAATTCTCGTTCGGTGCCAATTTTAAAGCCCACGTCCAATCAAAATGTCTCATTTACCATCTGGGCAAATCCAGGGAATAGTGTGTTCATCATAAGGATTTATCTAAAGAAAAGAAAAAGTCATGTTACTGAAAAGCATTGTTTCAGATGCTCTATTTCTGGTAGTCTAATTTCGATGGTCCCCTTTGCCGTCAAAAATGTGAGGGAGACTGTGACAAAAAATGAACTCAAGGATATTGTGCAACCAAGTTTGCTCTGAGCCACGTGAAGGAACTGTGTATTCCTTTCCGTCCGGGGCTGCTGAGGGACAGGCCTGGTGCTAATGGGTCCTGCCTCCGAGTCACTCTCCAACAGGGGAGATGACTACACGCTTTGGCAAAAGCACCTTGGATATATTATGTGCACTTAATTGAGTCAAGGAATAATAGGTCCATTTTGATCCCATTCTCAAGTTGCTTCACGTTCAGCATTACTTCCTCAAACAGGTGTGCTATGTGTTCCAATTTTCACTGCCAAGTAATTTGTGCCGGGTAATTAGAAATGTTTGCCGTTCGTTCTGGGCTCTTACAATGCAGTTCTACTTCACAATGCCTCTGAGTAGCCATTTGCAGGGGAAGGATCCCACAAATAGCATGGGACGAGTTAGTGTTCTGTTCCTTGCATTGCCTGTGCCACCCCTCAATCCCGCCCCCCCCCCACACACACCCACGCTCCGACACAGAGAGTTGTACAATGGTGTATTGGCTGCGCAGGGTACCACCCACGACCATTCAAAGAGACTGAACAACCAGTGGGAGGGTGTCTGGGTGAGAGGTTTGTTTTGTGTGTGTGTGTGTGTGTGTGTGTGTGTTTCCTAACGTATTTAAAAGTAGTTGGAAATACAAATGTGATGATTCCCTTTTCAGCCGGCCTTCATATGGAAAGAAAAGCCAATTCTTAGTATCATTCCAGCTCCCTTACATCCCCCCAACTGCCACCCACCCCCACTTAAAAAACCCCGTGAACCCTGTTCTACCAGCTGCAATAATAGTTTCCACTTCAAGCCATCAACATGGGGCAGAAAGCATGTGTCCCTCTGGGCTGAGATCCTTCCGTTTGCAAGTTAGACTCCTTTCCAGAGCCTGGGTGACTGTGATGGTGCCTACACACGTGTGCACGAGCATACACTCTTCACGATAACCTGTCCACTTTCACAGGAGAAAATCTCATCAGAAAAATGATTTCTCTGAAGGCTCACACCCTGAGTTCAGCATGCTGTAGCTTCCTCTGGCTCCTGAAACAGTAGTGAGTGCCATGGTCACTGGCTGGGGAAACAATCTCAGGCCCTTGAACGCCTCTATACATAAGCATAATTGCGGTGGGGGTGGGGGAGGGATTAAATCATGTATGGTGGAGTGGATCCCACCATTTGGCAACACCTTTTTGTTAGAGTTGAGCTGTATTCCCCAAGTGCTCTCAAGACTGGCCTTTCTTGGAGAAGATCCACAGGTATTTTTCCCAGATTTCTCTGGGCAGACTCAAAACTTTCACCTTTGTGTGGCAACCACGCACATTACCAACCAATGAAAGGAGTGTGTGTGTGTGTGTGTGTGTATCTTTAATAAGACGGCCAGGTGGTTCTGATGCAAATCATATGCAATGAAGGAACTCTATTCTGTAAATTCCACTAAGGGGTGGTTGGATATTTGCTTTAATTCATATTTTTTGCTGTTGTTTTCAGACTTTTCACTAAAATTTAAAATTTCAAGTACGAATGCTTCTGACTATAACACACTTAGGGCAGAAAAAGAGCCTCAACATCATTAGCCATCAAGGAACTCCAAAGAAAAGCAATCATAAGATGTTTTTCCATGCCCACCAGAATGGCAGCAATCCCCCCAAAAGCATAGGGAACTTCATACATAGCCAGTGGCACAACCACTTTGGAAAAAGGTTTGTAATTGTATGTTCACCGTAACACTGCATTCCCACTCCTCTGTATGTACCCCAGAGAAGTGGAAACGTAAGTCTATGCAAAGATTCCCCAAACTGTCTATAGCACCATCATTCCTGATAGCCCAAGTGCTCATATGCTGGTGGACAGATAGACAAAATGGATATCAATGAAAGAATGTTTGGCGTTTAGAATGAAAGAACTACTAATACATGATACTGCATGTGTTAGTCTGGGCAAACTAGAGAAACAAATCCACAGAAACTCATATGTCTATAAGAGAGTTTTATATAAAGGGTAAGTGTACATTTAGCATCTCAACTCAGTCCAATCTAAGCCAATAAATCTGACATTAACACATATGCCTGACATTGATCTACAAAGTAGTCCTCAAACTCACAAAACACATGCAATGACGCCAACAGCAGGAAGAAAGCCGAGTCAGTGCGCGTGTAAGCATCCCAGTGCTGGGAGGGGTCTCCAGGTGGCTTCTACAGCACCCAGGGCTACATCAGGGTAGGTCCATGTGGCTTCTCCCAAGAAGTGAGCCTTGCCAGCTGAGACAGAGAACTAGCTAAGGCAGCCACACACTGGTCTGACCATCAGAGAGCCAGAGACCTGAGAACCAGAAGGGTGAGGCTCATCAAGCCATTTATCTCTCCGCCTTTCAATTAACCGCACGTGTTCAAAGGCCAGCTTGGCACAGTAAACCTTAACTATCACAGAGCATATGAATGAACTTCAAAAAACAGTTTCCACAATGAAATAAGCCAGGCACGAAAGACTGCTAGCTCGTGCACTCACTCACTCACTCACTCACTCACTCACTCACTCACTTACTCACTCACTCACTCACTCACTCTCTCTCATCAAGTCAACTCCTACTCTCCCAACCCCGAAGGACCCAAAAAAACTGCCCCCGTGATGTTTCCCAGACTGCGTCATGAAGGGAGTAGAAAGTCTCACCTTTCTCCCTGGGTGTGGCGGGGGCTATCAGTCTGACTTTGCAGTTGGCAGCTCCACTCCTAACCTGCTATGAATAAGTCCTTTTATAAGGTATCTCTAGAAAAAGCACATTTTTCAAGAGAGGAAAGGAGTCCCAGTCCTGTGGTGCTCCGCTGCTAACCCAAAGATCAGCGGGTTAAACCCACCACGCCTTCCTCAGGAGAAAGACGTGGCCACCTGCTTCTGTGAAGATTACAGCTGCTCCACTTTGTCCCGTCGGGTAGCTGTGTGTCGGGGTCACGGGGACAGCAGTGGGCTTGGGGGCTGTACAGATGGAAAGCAGTTCAGGAGTTGCATGGGGCTGAGGGCGAGCAGGGTTGGCGGTGAATGACCCAGTGGGAATTTGGGACTCGACAGACGTGGGTTAAAACTGCACTGTGGGGCTGAGCCCCGGTGGCGAATGTGGTTGAGTGCGGCACTGCAGCCCGCGGGCTTGGTGGTTCAAATCCAGCGGCGGCTCTCAGGAATGGCACTGGGTAGCACCCACGATCACCAGAGACAGGGATGCCCCCCCCCAAAAAAAATGCATGGTATTTGATTGCAGCACGCTATAGACTCACCACCACCAGCAATCACCAAATAATAATTCATACGGTTGCAATGAAGAGATTTTAAGATATGTAAATGATAGGTAAAAAAATTCAAGCAAAAACAATGAGCTCTCAAACATGGCCACTGTATCATACACCTATGAGTGGTTCCATAATCAGATCCGTGTTGAAACCCTGAAGAGACAGTGTTCAGAAACACGATGATGTGCCTTTCTCACCGCCAGTCGCCATGGCCCAATGCCTGTCTGCTTGGCCTGTGGCTGCTGCTCTGGCTGCAGCTCACCTTCTGCTCAGTCAGCGGTCACCAACTGGTCGCCCACTGTACAGCTGCCCTCAGCTAGTCTCAACTTTCACTGCCTCCCTCCCCAAACTCTGCTACTGAGAGACTAATTTGTCCATTTAGCATTTTAACAGCCAGCCAGGACCATCCCCATTCCCTGGACTCCTCTGCTTTCTCTTCCATGTGGCAGGAGAAGAAAAAGGGGGTTTCACTCACATCTTCCGTCTCTGTGTCAGCAATTCAATTGTTCCCTTAGCAACCGTGGCTTTCCTTCACAAAGAGCTCAGAGTCACAAAAAAGCTCGGTTTGTGCCAGAAGCTGCTTTCTACAAAGACCAATGTCACTCCTAGAGCAAACTATTCTAAAAACAATATCTAAACAAACAGACCTTTCCCTCCTCTTTTGAGACAAAGGTGCGAATGGGGAGGAAGCTGGGGTGGTGGGGTCTCTGGCTGACTTAGCTGCTCCAAAGAGAAGGCATTCTGGCATGGCAGGCTCCCTGCACCCATCTGGGCCTCCCTGAGGGAGCCTGGGGGGGCCGGGGGCTGGGACAAGGGTCACAGTGGGGACCCAGAGCCACCCTTGCTCTGCTTTCATGTCATAATTTTCATCTGACTTCTTCTGAGGGTATTAAAAAATAGCACCAAACAACACAAAGATCAATGCTATCCAGTTGACCCAGACATCTAGCGGCCCCCTGAGTTAGAGAGTAGAGCTGTGCTGCCCACCGTGTTCTTGGCTGTAATCTTTATGGGAGCCTGGCTTCCTAGATGCCAATGGGTGCGTTAGGAGTCCACCACGTTCACCGCTCAGGAACCTGTCTGTCCCCACCCCCACCCCCAGCTCCCCTTAGTATGGATCTAGGTCCAGGTGAGAAATAAAATGAGAGGGGACCTCAAAGGTGTGAATTCCTTCATTGCAATTCCATCCATTATTTATTTTTAAAGACCATCTGTTATTTTCTTTTCCTTAAAAAGAAATAGTGATACATTTACTAGGTCTGCCACTGATTGAGAAGAAAAGGCATCCCAGAGGATAGACACTGTGTGCATGCTCTCAAGAAAATGCTTCCAAGCACCTTGAGAAGAATATAGAGTCATTCTGCTTCACCTCTGGTCACGTAACTTGACAACAGTTTGTTTTTTAACTAAAAAGAGGAGAGAGTTATATGGAGGACTCAGCGGCTTAGCAGCACGGAGAAGAATCTCAGAAGAATACTTACACTTGAAATAAATGATGCTGAATATCTTCAGTGAATGCACAGTATACAGAGGGTTACTGTAGAGTGATTGGTTACAAAACTTGGAGACCTGATTTCCTTGAACGTATATGTACACATTTGGAGGTTTTTAAAATTCCTTATTTTCCATCAACAAATAGTTATGCTCTTAAGCTCTTCCTTGATATTGGTCCAAATCAAGGTGATTTCCATTTGCATGTTATTTAAAAATCAATTAACACAAGAACTATTGATCCAGTGGCCTTTTAAAAGAAGGAGGGAGCATAGGAAATTATCTGCTGCCTTTCATAATAGGAGGGAGGCTTCTGGTCTATAAAACAGGTGCTGCTACTGGGAAAGGTAACTGTGTGCCATGCATATCCCCAAAGGAATCCCAAGTAATACACCATCTCTCTTGCAATGTACCCATGCCTGAATGCTACAATGTACCTGTGCCTGAATGCTACACTGTCTCCATGCCTGAATGCTACACTGTCTCCATGCCTGAATGCTACACTGTCTCCATGCCTGAATGCTACACTGTCTCCATGCCTGAATGCTACAATGTACCCATGCCTGAATGCTACACTGTCTCCGTGCCTGAATGCTACACTGTCTCCATGCCTGAATGCTACAATGTACCCATGCCTGAATGCTACAATGTACCCATGCCTGAATGCTACAATGTACCCATGCCTGAATGTTACAAAGTACACATGCCTGAATGCAGCAATGCCTCCATGCCCGAATAATACAATGTCCCCATGTCTGATAGTGCTGGGAGGCACAAGTCAAAAGGCTGGAGGTTTGAGTCCAACCAGAGGGACTTTGGAAGAAAGGCTTGGTGATCCACTGCTGGAAACTCACTGCTGAACCCCCACCCCCTGCCTTGGAGCATGCAGTACCGCTCTCACATATACCGTGCCTCCACAAGGCTGGATTAATTCAAAGGAAATTGTTCTATGCTTTGTGTTACTTATTTTCTCCTAGAAGAATTAAAACCAAAAAACCCACTATATTAATTAGACCATAAAACATACGCCAAAAAAGTGGGAGGGGGAAAGAGGGTGTGACTTACGGTGTGAAGTTGTGCTACCCCGGAACATTTGTTTAAGATCCCTTTCTGTTTGCATCCTGTGGATTGCTGTGTGTTCAGGGAAGTCTCAATGTCAGTCAGGTCACATGAGAGCACAGCTCATGCCTCCCCTCATTTGTTCATGAAAGTGATGATGGTTCTTAACATCACTGTTGAGTTTATGCCATTAAATATTACCATATTTTGCTTTATTTTAATATTTTAGGATACTGATACTATTTGATTCAGAATATTTTTTCTTGTTTTCCTGCTCTACAACCTGCGTCTCATGATCAGGTGTATCTTCTGGTCTGAAAAATATGGTAGATGACAAATTAAGTTACTTAGATCATTCAGAAGACCTTGCAAATGACCTTTGCCAGTAATTTTTCAAACACGGTGCATGTCTTGTGCTGGTCAGATTTTATGCCAACTTGCTGGCACCTGTGTGGAGGTAGAAGTAGTAACTCACTCACTCATCACATCACAGCCTGATGCCCCACTTCCTCAGAGTCGTTGCCTTTTCATAAGAAACACACTCAGAAAGTCTCTTTCTCTCTTGCATCTCTGTATCTTGCTTGCCTGCCTCATCAGCCTGGCTCTGGGGTCTACAGGGCCTGTGGACCCAGGAAGCCATGGCGACTCGCCCAGTTCTCAAGGTCCTGGATGCCGACGGCTCTGTGCCCACTGGTGGCTACTCTCCGAGGATCTCACATCGACTCTTTCTGCCCAGCCAACTGCAGAGGGCTCCAGCAAGCATCCAACTCACGGACTTGGCATCTGACTCACAGACTTGGCGTTGAGCTTGTTTGGGAAACTTTTTGATATACACTTTTTTTCTTAACATAGAGTCCTTTCCTCCCTCTTAAATGCTTCCTCCCTTCCACAATCATGATCTGAATTCTACCTTACAAATCCAGTTAGACCAGAGGATGTACACTCGTACAGATAGGAACTGGAAACATGGGGAATCCAGGACAGATGAACTCTTTAAGACCAGTGGGGGGAGTGGCCACAACGGGAGGATGGAGGGAGGGTGCAGTACAAAGGGGGCACTGATTAGAAGGATCTACATATAACCTCCTCCCTGGGGTATGGACAACAAGAAAGTGAGTGAAGGGACACATTGGACAGCATTTGACAAGACAAAATTATAATAGTTTATAAACTATCAGGGGTTCTGTGGGGAGGAGGTGGAAAAAGGAGGAGCTAATACCAAGGACTTAAGGTGAAAGAAAATGTTTTGAGAATGATGGCATCATCAATGGATGCATGGCTGGATTGTGCAAAGTGTTGTATGAGCCCCAATAAAATGATTTAAAAAAATAATGTCCCTTCTTATGCATGTATGGCACCGAGTGCCACTGAATCTGTTTCTCTAGAAAACCCAGATATACCAGTGAACACCACCCAGACTTTCCAGAACGCACTGAAAGATGATGACCCAGTTGTGTTTTATTTCAGAAAGGGTAAAAAGCACCATCACAGTTTGAGTTTACTTTGAAGGAATCCATAACATTATATCTTACTTAAAAAAAAAAAAAAAGGAAAAAGGTGTCTTTGATTCCTCTTCTTAACTAGAGCTGTCGATTCTAGAATTGCACCAGTATCAATGCTTGGGGCTGCTCGGTGAACACTGAGCTGCTGGAAAAAGTAGGTTTTTCACTTTAATGTCTTTGGTTGTCAGTCTCAGCTAGAAAGAGAGAGGGCGGGAAGAAGACTCTTGAAGTCCCCTCCCCAGCTGTCATCTGTGTCTCTACCCACTTTCTTTCGATCCCTGTGCCCCACGACTGCTGCTGAAATTCCAACTCGTGGTGAGCCTGCTGTAAGAGAGCAGAGCAGTCCCATCTGGTGCAAAGCTGTACCTCCTTCTGGAAGCAAAATGGACTGCCACATCCCCCTCCCACCAAGAGGAGGGTTGGGACCTCAGATCCTTCTGTTAGCAGCCACGTGCTGTAACGCCTGCTTCACCATGGGCCCTTCTTCCAGCAAAGCTAAACAAAATCGAAAAAAAAAAACCAACTCTGTATTGAGTCAATGTCAACTCAGTGTAGAACTTCTGAGACTGTATATCTATCTTTACAGGAACCAACAGCCTTCTTTTACTCCTGATGCATGGCTGGTGTGCTTGAACCTGTGATGGTGACTGTCTTTCCCATGTTTTCAGTGAACCTGTCTCAGTCTCGGGACCTCCTTCCCTTTCTTTCTCTGGGGAGCCAGAGTTTTCCCCCACTTTGCTCAGGCCTTCTGATCCACATGGCTCTTTGATCTCACGGCCACCAAAGTCTGATTCACAGGAGTTGAAGGGAAGAAGGCATTAAGTACACATAGTGTAAATAAACACACATAGAAAATCATTTGTTTTAGGAAAGAGCTCAAGGAAGGAGGCAGCCCAGAGTGGAGGATGCTGAATCTCACAAGGTGCTTTCCTGGGCAGGAAGCAACCCAGTCAACCTCTCACTTGCTGTCTCATAGGGCACCGCCAGCCGTCCTGTTCCTGTCTAGCGAAGGCTTGCCTGGTTTCCACTGGAAAATGACCAGTGAAGCACCTCTGGAGCGTTTAGCAGTTTCTATGTGAAGTTAGGACCATTGACCTCCAGAATTGACCTCTGCCACCTGACCCCCCACCAACCCAGGGTCAATGTCCCACACGAGCAGCTTCCCTGGGCTCTTCAGAAGAGCTACATACAAAAAAACCTGGTGTCCAAGTTTGGTGGTTCTTCAAAAAGTTAAAGCATAGAATTTCCTCATGACCTGCTGGGAGGGCTATATCCCAGTGAACTGACAGCAGAAAAGCAAGCAGACACTCGTGTACCGAGGGCCGTTGCAGTATTCTCAACAGACAAGGGGCAGGAACGACCCCAATGCCCATGAGCAGATGAATGGTGGATAAGGGAACTGTGGTTGCCAGCATGCAATGGGATATTGCTCAGCGACGAAGAGAAATGAAACTGATCCATGCCATGTCACAGGCGAACCTTGAAAAGAAACCCCGAGTGAACTGTGCCAGCCACAAAAGGGCAAATATTGTCCGAGTCCACTTACACGAGACATCTGGAGTAGGCGACTATGCAGAGACGAAGTTTACCCAGGGTGAATGAGGCTGTCCCTATTCAAGGGAGTCGAAAGCCCACTGGGCTGTTGGTGCTTTCGCCCTGCCAACCCTGGGATTTGCAGCCCGATGTGTAACCACGACACCACCAGCATGGCACCCAGCCACAAACGTGCAAAATCTCTCCAGGCAACATGCTCCTCTCGGGTGGAGAAGGGGGTATAGTTTTGTCCAGGTTTGGATTTCATGGAGGTTGCACTTGTTCCGAAGCCGGGAGGTGGAGCAGCTCGGCTTCCCTTGTAGAGGAAAGGGCAGGTCTCCCAGCATGGCAGCCTGGAGCCATTGTGCAGGGGATGCTTCAGCTCCAATGATCAGCCGCTGGAGCACAGCGAAAGGCTTTCCCAGAGAGGAGATGAATACAGCTGTGGGCGCTGGACGTGGCGTCTCAGCCTGACAGAGGCAGAATCAGACTGTTTCTCAGTCCTCTGCCCCTGCCACTCTAGTCAGAGTCACCATCTCTCACTTGGTGTAGCCATCTTCCTGGGGCTCCTGCTTGTACCCACCCCCCAACAATCTTCTATCGCAAAACGTGCTGCAAAACTTTCTGTCTATGCTGTCACTGTGGGAGTGGGGGGTGCTGTCTGCTTGATTCTGACTCCTGACAGTACAGAGTCCATGATGTCTCAGAGTGTTCCTTCCCAAGATTGGGACTTTTGGGAAGCAGATCCCACGACCTTTCTCTTGGGTAGATTTGAACCCCTAACCTTTCAGTTACCAGCCCTGCTTTTAATCTCAGTCTCTAGACAGAGTTGCTATTAAGGCAGTCAAGGTCACACAAAACAAGCATGGTTTCTCCTTTGGATGGGTGGATGAGTGAAGACTATTCCCAGAAAAGGAAAAATTACCTGAAGAGAGTTTAATGCCATGGCATTGATACTTACTGACAGAGACCCCACAGGACAGGGTAGAACTGCCCCGGTAAGTTTCTGAAACTGTAACTCATTATGGGGGCAGAGAGCCTCATCTTGATCCTGAGAAGCCCCCGATGGTTTCGAACGGCTGACCTTGTGGTTAGAAGCTCAACGCACCATCACTATGCCACTAGGGTCTTTCCAGCTAGCAAGACACAGCCAAATGTACAACCCCTGGAACAATCTCAGGACCCTCTGTCTTTGCCGCCATGGAAGCATTTACCTCAGCTTGATTGTTTTTCAAAAAGAAAGTAGCAGTCTCACAGACTTGTTAAGGTGCCCTCACCTATGGAGAATCTCTGTGGTAAACCCATGCCCCACCTCCCCTCATCCTGCCACATTCGTGGGAAGGTGTGGTGTTGCTCATTTCCTGCCAAGTTGCTGAGGAGGACAGAGTTGGTACTGCTGACCGTGACCCATCTCAGAATGATTCCCTACAGTGAGCAGGGGGAGTGCCGCGTTCACCGGCTGGCTTGTGCCTCTCAGGAAGGGCTGCCTGTTGCGAGGACAAGCAGACCGGCCTCTCCTCTTGACCTTGGGAATTGTCTCCCCCAAAGAACGAAAAACACCCAAGAGTTTAGGTTGCTAGAGGCAATGAGACGTATTGGATGTTATAAAAGCAGAAGTTGCGGGTTTCGGGTTATTTTCTTCAAAGAGTGATACAAATAGAAATGGAAAATTTGATAAACTTTAAGTCATCTGCTGCTCTGCAGGGAAAATCTTAAGAGGATTTTGAGCCAAGAGGACTAGCTCGGAGGACCCACAGATGCCTACAGCCTTATCTGAATCCTTTCGTTAGGAGACACGGAGTGATATTTATACGTCGATGAATTTAGAAACTTCAAGGCCTCGTGAGGAGCCGAGCACTTGCAGCATTTCAGAGCGGATTGCAGATCGGCAGGTCCCAGGCAGACGGTTGTTGCTGCTACCCCCCCCCCCCCATCTTCTCCTCACTCCATGAGGCCCTAGATGTGGGGCTGGAGGCCTGAAGCACCCTGGGTGGGTAGAGAGAGGGCGGAGCCAAATACCTTGCCTTGCCTGCCATGGTCCAGGGACCGTGCAAGCACATTTGTAGTTTTTAGCTCCTGAGGCTTTTAATGGGGGCATGCTGCTGAAGCCGCCTCTCAGAGTTCCCCAGAGCGGTTGCAACAAAGTCCCACAAAGTGGAGTGGCTTAAACAGCAGACATGTAACATCTCACGAGCTGTAGGTTGGGAGCCCCAGTCAACATGCCAGGCCACGTCTCTCCCAAAGCTGGGGGAAGATTCTTTCTGTCTTTCCCAGCTTCCAGCAGCCCTGGTCTTCCTACATGTGTAGCTCACTTCCTGGGTCTTTTCCTGGTTGGTGAGGCCACCCTGAAACTGGATGTAGCCCCACCCTACTCCCGGCTAACTTCAGGTTTACTTGACCAAAGACTCTCATTCGAAGGAAGACCACACTCCTAAGTACCAGGTGTTGGAAGTGAAATTTTGAGAAGGCAGAGGCGGTGCTGAGAAGCAGCTGGACTTCAGAGCCCCAAGAACTTCCATTCAAATCTGAACTCTATCACGTCCTGGCAGGAAACTTTGGACCACCTGTTCACCCTCGCAGAGCTCCGTTTCCTCATCTGTGAAGCAGAGTCAGGGACAGGCCCCTTGGCGGGACAATGGCTGTGCCTGGATTGGAGGCAGGATGGACAGTATGACAAGCGCCACAGCTGGCCAGTAGTGAGGCAGCCAAGGATGCTAGCGGGAATTGCTATTGTTATTATTATTATTTTAAAATAAGAATCATGGCAATAAAAGTAATGAGAAAAACTCGATGACTCACAGAAATACATTAAGATAACATCTCCAATGCCATGGAAGAAAGTTAAACTTTAGTATATCAACGTCCAAAGCAGGTCTATTGGGGCAGGTTGACCATTCTCACCCTTTTCCTCCTTGCTTCTTCTCTCCCATGGGGGTCAGAAAAGCTCGACTCTCTTTCCCGGCCTTCCTGGAAGTAGCAGATCGGTACAGACACAGGTCTAGTCAAGGGTCGTCTTTGCGGAATAGAGAGAGTTCTTCTGTTTGCCTGGGATGTGGACAGGATGTCTGGAGGCAAGGCAGCAGCCCTGTAGCAAGAAGCCCACCTGACCTGGTCATGATCCCTAAGGAGAGAACAAGAGTTTAGTCTTTCATTGGCTTCCTTGTGGGGCTCCAAGAGCCCTGAGCTGCTTCTCTTCAAATTTCTTAGTTTGGGAGAATAATATCCTTCTGTGTGTTGAAACTCAGAGAGGTTTTTCCGTTGCTTACAGCTGAGACCATCCTTATCTGATAAAAAGTTCTATGATAAGCTTCTAAAATACCTTGCTGGCCTAACAGAGAAATACAAAGCCACTTTGACTTCTGAATCAACCGCTCAGAAATGAATCTTGCAGGCAATACACAATCCTATATATGTATGCGTACACTTGAGTTTTTCCCTTAGTGCTGCCCTTGTAAGTTGTGTCCAAGATCACAACAGTTTCTGCTGCCTTTTTCCCCAAGCAGGAAACAAAATTTCACAGCTGCATGCTGTTCTCTTCAATCAGCCATCACCAAAAAATGAGGCTCACAATAGAGAAGTCTGCAGGGCCAGCCCCAACTGCAACTACATGGACACCATGCCCCCACCCCCATCCCTAGCCCCATCCCCATAAGAATGCACTTCAGGGGACAGCACTGTAGCTGTGTCCTCAGGAAGAGGAGTTTGTCTAATCAGAAAACACAGGAACAAAAAAGGGGGGAGGGAGTGGAGCATATTCTGGCCCACCAAGCCCTGAGGATGATATTCCTGCTCAGAGGAGCCATTGCACAGAAAGAATCATAGGGAAGACATGGTGTCCCTCATGTGGGGAATTGTGCTAAATCTGACCCACCACAGTGATCAATATATAGCCCTCTCCCAGTGGGATGGATAGCTGAAAAGTGGGTGAAAGAAGACAGCAGTCAGTGTTAGACATGAAACAAATAATAATTTATGGATTGTCAAGGGTTCATGAGAGAGGAAGGGTGAGGGAGGAGAGAAATTAGCTAATACCAAGGGTTCTGGTAGAAAAAAATGTTTTGAGAAGGATGATGTCAACATATGTACACATGTGCTTGACAGAATGGATGGATGTATGGATTATGATAAGAGCTGTAACATCTCCCAATAAAATGATTTTTTAAAAAGAAAGAAAATGTTTTTAAAAATGAAAATGGCAACATATGTACAAGTGCACTGCATGAAATCTATCTATGGATTGTTAGAAGATCTATAAGGGTCCCCAATAAAATGATTAATTTAAAAAAAGAAACAATGAATAATACCTGGCCAAAAAAAATAAAACTGTTCTTGAGATTAAAAAAAAAAGAGGTTCAAGCAAAATTGTCTTGATGAAACAATTCACTGTGTCTTAAGAGAACCTTCCCAGGCAACATCACTAGGTGCACAAACGCAGAACAAGCGGCTCATTGCTCGCCTAGCAGGGAAAATGTGTAATATGAAAGTTCTGCCCAGTGGAGTGTCTTCTGATGTTGGGGGTACCACCTTATAGTAGTAGCTGTAGTAGATGTAGTTCCTACAGAGTATGGAATCCTGCCAAGGCTTATGCTCTGGACTATTAGCTGAAAGGTTGGCAGTTTGAATCTGTTGAGAGACCCCTTAGAAGAGAGGCCAGGTGAAAGGCCATACATAGCCTGGAAAACCCACTGAGCCGCCTTGCACTCCTGTGATCCTGAGTTGGAATTGACTCACAAGGAAAGAACAATTCCTCATCCACAACAAGAATGAGCAGCAACAGCCTAATGAAGGAGGCTATTTTTACCATGATTGGGGAAATGCCATGGGGGACATGTCTTTTCTTGAGAATCCATCTACACAGAGGAGGAGGATCCATCTCCACATCTGCCCATCGATGATGTCCACACCGTCAGACGTAGCTCCACCTTCCAACGTTCTCTATCCTTGTCTGCCACCAATGATGCCCACCAGGACATTCTACTTCTCTGCTGAATTTAATAACCCCATAGCAATGGCCACACAAAAATCACAGCGAATACTCATGAACAGAGGAGTTTCTTAGGGAAACAAATAGGTTCTCACAAATCAGGGTTAGGAAACAATAAGGATACAGAGTCCTTCTGTCCACAGCAAAGGGTCTTTTCAGCAATGCAGACAGGTGCACCAAACATCAATGTCACAAAGCTCATTTAGCACCGTGGCTCTTCATTCTTAAGGGTGATAGGACTCTCTTTCTGATTTGGCTTGTATTTGTGCTTAGTCGAATGGCAAAACTGACCAGTCTGGAGTTAGAGTCCTTGACACCTTGTTTGCAAGCTCCTACCCAGTCCCTGGGTGGGGGTGGGGGGTGGGCTACAAAGATTATAGATAAAAGTGTCCTAGCAAGTCATTTCATTTCACCACCATGACCATTTTGCAGATTAGTAAGCTGAATTCCAGAAGCTAGATAACTGGTCTGAAGTCATAAAGTCAGTAGCGCGACACTTTGTCTGTGTCTACCTGATGTCAAAGTCCACTGTCTTAATCAACATGCTATCCCCGCACACTTGTCAACCACATTTATTAACAGTCCTATCGGCATGTCTTTGTGTGTGATAGAGCTAAAGAAGAATTCAAATCCCAAGTTGCAGCACTGAAGAATTCTATGGCCAAAATGCTGGAGAGAGATGAGGCTCGCTGCTTCTGTAAAAATGTACAGGCTTGGAACCCCCCGGAGCAGTTGACTCTATTCTGTAGGGCCTCTATAAATTGGAGTCCATTCAATGGCAGTGGTTTTGGTTTTGGTGTAGGGAAATATCAGACAATGCAGGAAGCCACTAGGTAGTTGAAAGAAACACAGAGTTACCTTACCAAAAAGAACCGGTCGGTATTCAGCCATTTCAGGAGGTCACATGTGATCCAGAACCAATGGTGGTAAAGGAAGCTGTAGGAGCAGCCCTGAAAATGCTGGTAAAACAAGGCTCAAGGTATTGCGAAGAATCCTCTCACCCTCTCAAGTCTTTTAGTCAGCCTTGCCTTCAAAACAACTGTTTCGTATATTCTTGTTTCGCAAACCTTTGGCACAATCCACACATCAACTTTAGCCTTACACTTTAGAATAAAAGCACCCCCAAAGATCGACCGCATCAAGTCAATACCATGCCTATCACCATGTGCACTCCCTGCTCCCTTTCCTATCACCAAAGATCAAGTGTGCTCCTCTCCAAAGGTCAAGGCTACCCTCCTCTTGTCCTCCCCGCTGGGCTTTCTCATGGGCTTGGTTCCACTGATATTTTCCAACACTGTCTCTCCTCTTCAACGTCTTCCAGTCCACTCACTTCACCCTACATCACTATCAGCATACAAGTGTGCTCTTGTCTCATCTATGTAGAAAAACAGAAAAACAAACATTCTTGACCCCTTCCCACCCAGCCACAACTCCATTTTCCTGTTCTCCCTCCCAGCAAAATAGTCTTGAAATGGTTGCTCGGTGTCTCTGCTTTCACGTCTGCTTTCACCTCACGCTTGGCTCGTCCCCTTCAGGTGGCGTTCCGGCTTCGTCGCTCCTTGTATTTCAGAGTCCACCACTCATGATGTACCTTCACACTCAACCTGTCACCAGAAGCCAACGCCCTCCCTTCTAGAACAATCATTTCTTCAGCCAATTCACATCTCTCCTGGTCCTCCTTCAAGGCTACAACCTTACTGGCCGCCTCTTCCTTAGATCCCTTTGTCCAAGATGCTACATTTCCCTGATGTCTAACTCTTCGAGAGGCTCATATTCTGGGTGTGCTTCGAGTTCTTTACATTGTTCTCATTAGGTCCCGTCACATCCGTTTTGACCCATAACGGCTTCAGGTGGCACACTAGAACTGCCCCGCATGGCCTTCTGGGGCGACATCTTTCTGAGAACAGATTTCTAGGTTTCCCTTCCATGGAGCTTCCGGGTAGGTTTGAACTGAGATCCTGTCATTTAGCAGCCAAGCACCTAACCATAGTGCCTCCCTGGCTCCAAGTCACACAAACCTCAAAGATCAACATAGCAGTCCCCCCTCTCCCTACAACTAACTGTTGGGACTACTTATCATTGTCATATGACTGTTCAGCAAGCCTCTCAAGCTTATGATCACTCATATTTCTTGGTTTCCTCACTCAAGGTGTCTCTGCCAGTCTCAACAAATGGTCAGGTGGGCATCACTAAGAGATAGCATCAAATGACACCATCTGCCTATGACAAAGAATGATCCAGAAATTATCCTCAAGACTTTCCTTTGCATTACCCCCCACAATTAAACCATCAGCAGCACCTCTCAACTTCTCCGCTAAAATACAGCCTGATTCTCTCAATGTCTCTCCAGTTCTCGGTTGACTCACCCTGGCAGCAGCTGTCACCACCCCTGGCACAGGACACGAACAAGTCTCCTGGCTTTGTGCCTGCTCCTACGATCAATTCTCTTCTACAAACACCACCAAGGAGAGAAAGGAAATCTCTTTCTTATGGTTGAAATCTAAATAATAACTATCGAAGCAGTGATGAATGTAGATATGCTTATCCATGGAGACTAAACTTGCGGTTGAAAGTGTAATGAGCTGCAGGATATTGATGTAGCCTTGAAGAAACTCACCTCAAATCACTTCTATGTTGTCAAGGCAAAAAGAAGAACTTTATAGACGTGTGTCCTAAGGTGAGAGACATCACCTTGACCAAGTGGTTAATGTGCTGGGACATTCTTCAGAATTGGGACAAACCAAGTATATGCCTCATGATACACTATATCGAAATGGGCATTGGTTTGATGACATCTAACAACACCTTATACCACATGTGGCAGAGAACTTCAAGCACAAATTTAACATGACCCACTGTAATAGACACCAGGCGAATAAAACACCTTTCACAAACGTGTCGCAGAAGGGGTGACCAGCACGGCAGAAGGAAGACCAGAAGAGGATGGTAATGCTTGTGTGATATTCCTTCTCCAAAAAAGCACAGCCTGAATATAATATTTGGAAAAAAACTAGATAAGCCCAAATGTCAAGGTCAAGAAAGACTGAAAAAAACTGAGGGCTGCTCTAAATTGAGCGAAAATAAAAACATATGAGAAGTACATGTAATATGTGATACTGGTACTGGGGGGAAAACAAAAAAAATCTCAATGACTATCAAAGATATTATTGGGACAATTGATGGAATTTCAGTAGACACTAGCACTCAAAATAATAGTAATGCATAGATATTTAATTTTCTGATCATGTGTAATGTATTACAGCTATTGAAATGATAGCTTTGCTGTTAGGAAAAACTTCAGTAGTAAAGAAGCGTGGAGTCACCATTTTATTCTCACGTAGTTTGCAGAAATATGCATACATTAAGTACATGTATAATATAAGCATATATAAATAGATCAAGCCTGTGAGTAATGATAAAAGGTTTAAGAGGGCTCCCTGCAAGTTTGTTGTGCACTTGAAATCATGTTTAAATAATAAGCTTCCAAAATGCCATACCTGTATGATAACGTCATTTTCCTGTTTCAGCTTTCCAACCACTCCTCGGCATACTTAGAATATACTTCAAACCCTTCCTTTGACTCCCCTAGCCTCCCATGAGCTGGCACTTGCCTGCCTTTCGGATTTTACATGTCCCCTCTCCCTCCTGCCTGCTACAACCACAGACACCATCCTGTCCCAGAGACACATGAAATGCAGTCTGGTACGAAGAAGCTGTTTTGGTACCTGGAACATTCTTCCCCTCCTTGTCACATACTTGGTTCTTCCTTGACAGTTAGGAATCAGTTTCAAGAACCAGTGCTTCAGCAGGCCTCCCCCCGATCACCCCAGCACTCTCTCTCTCATCCCACCCTATCGTCACTCACTGAAAAGCACTTATGCTTTCCTTTCTTTCTTCCTTTTTTCCTTCTGCACTACTTTGTCTATTCCTTTATGCCCCCACTGGACTGTGGGCCTCGACAGTGGGGCTTTCACCTTAGTGCCAGAAGCAGTGTTGGTTCCTAATACATGCTCAGTAAAGATTTGTTACGTGGTTTCATCATGCTGTATATTATGTCTATATTCAGTGTCTATACATAATGTCTCAGAGCAGTAGCGCTAAATCCCCACCCATGACTTTGGGTTCTTCCTTCAATGTAGCGTGAGAGTTTTCAGGCCTGGGAATCATTCTGGCTATATTCAGAACAATAGATTCAGTTCATTTTTGTTTTCTTTTTCCCCCAGGGAGCCAAAATCATTTACCCCCTTCCCCACCAGGACCCTGGGGGACATAAGCAATTAGAAGACAATGGGCATGTACTCATACACTTCCCAGAAATGATGCCCAAGTGTCAGAAAGGCCTGGGCTTCAGTGGGGAGCGATTATTTTTATCTTCATTGTTTTGACACGGCTGATGAAAGATCCTCACATGCCAGTTCCTCTGAGCCACACAACAGCGAGACTGTCATATGCTGGGCCGGGAGAGGAGTTGGATTCTGCTCTCCTCCGCCAGCTCCGCGCGGGGTCTCCGATTTTCCATTTGGGTTCTCCGTGGCAGCTGCTTCCCTTTGAATGTAGAAAGTGGCTCTTTGAACTTCCTGCAGGAGGCAGGAGGGCTGGTGGAATGAGAAATCTGGGCCTCCTTCCCGCTGGTAACCTATCGCCACAATTTCCTGTTTAGTCACATCCACCGAGCAGCTGTGAAACCAAGGACAAGGTGTTGTCAAAGAGACACCCGATCTGACCCATGCGATCCATACCTGTCATCATCTTCCGCCACTCTAGGAAGGCTGTCACTAGGAATGCCCTTCGAAATCACCCCCAAATGCTCGGGACTATTGAGTCTTCTCATTAGCCCGCATACAGGGGAGTCAGTCACCCCAGGGAGAAAGGGAGAGAGGTGTGCTGCCATTTAAAACAAAGTCTTTCCCAGAGCCCGTGAGTCCTGCGAGAGCGATGCTGCTTCCTCGAGATCTGCAGGAGCAGATGTCTGGGGGAAGGGGCTCTCGCTCAGAGGCACCAGCGGGCAGATGGAGCAATTACACCCCCGCATGCAAACCAGTGGTGCACTGTGGCCGGGGGGGAAAGCCGGGAAGAGACCGCCAGAAGATAGACACACTGGGAGGCAGGCAGCCTGGGAGACGGGCAGATGGAGAAGTGGCATCGTGCGCCAGGAGGGAGGATGATCTCGGACAGTGGAGAAGGCCCTGCGGCGCGGAGCGTCCATCCGCACTCCAGGTGACCGTTGTCAGTGCACCTGGCCCTGGAATGGGTTCTGACTCCGGGTGACCCCATGTGGACCGCGGTACAAGCGCACTCTGCTGGACTGCCACTTCGGGAGTGGATGGAGGGCCAGGCCTCTCTCAGGGGGCCTCCGGTGAACGCCAACTTCCAACCTTTCCGTCAGCCGGTGAGCAAGACCCTCAGACTCTCTGTACGTGCGTGCGCAGCTGGCACCACCTTCCAGCCGATTCCCGCCCACAGCAGCGCTGCAGAATGTCGGCTTTCACGGGAGCAGCAAGGCTCATCTTTGTTTCATACAACAGCTCTGCCTTCAAATGGCTGTCCTTGCAGTTAGCAGTCCAATAAGTAACTCACTACACCACTAAAATCCACTCCTGTCCTGTGTGTGTGTGTGTGTGTGTGTGTGTGTGTGGCAGTCATGTGCTTATGTTAATTTTTTGATTGAGATGTAGGGGTGGAGTCTAGCCTGTTAATCTGGAGATAGCCATCGAGTAACCAATGAGGCCTCTGTGTAGGCATGGATTTCTCCTGATACGTCTGGGAAATCTCACAATATTTCCCTCATGAAGATGAGAAGTTATCCGCCCCCCCCCCCCCCCCCCCCCCAGTTGTTGGGAGTTAAAGAGACGATTAATCACAGACAAGACAAGATGGCAGCTTCTGAGGAGCCAGAGAAGCCACACAGCTTGGCTCTGATGGAGCCAGACCTCTGAAGCTGGAGAGGCCTCCTGGAGACTCCTGCCAGGGATGAGTTGCTTCTGCCACCACGGGATGCTGTTGATGGACCCTGAGCCCTGGAAGTGAGGAGTCATGGGGAGACCCCCTGCCAGCGCCAGAATTCTGCACCCACTGACCTGTGACTTTGTGAGTCAGAAGGAGACTTTATCGATTGATTTCGGGCATATGGGTTAATATCAGACCTATGACTTTGAATTGGATTGGGCTCAGATGTTTTCTTAATGTCCTGTTCCTCTTGTATATAAACCTTTTCCTTATATCCATGTGTGTGTCTATGAAATTTGTTCCTCTAGTCTACCTGGACTGACACAGTGTGTGTGTGTGCGCGCGCGTGTGTGCGCGCGCGCGCACACACACATACTCTTCCTCCCTCTCCCCTGCCAAAGCAGAGGATTTATGCAATATTATCCTGGAAAACAATTCTGTGGGTTTACTTCAATGTATTCTATATGACCTTCTGGACAAACAGAAGTCACCAAATAAAACACTAGCAGAAAAACAAAACCAATGCTGGGTCTGCCACACCAAGTAGGATTTCTCCATAGAGCTTCTGAGGGTGACAATCTTTGTAGACGCAGATAGCCTCGCATTTCTCTGACAGAGAGAATAGTGGGTTCAATCTGCTGACTGTTAGCTTAACAGCCCATTGCTTAATATGCACCTCTGGACACACACACACACACACACACACACACACACACACAGGTCACCATCAGCATTAATTCCTTGCAGGAAGGACCCTAAGATTCCCAATTCAATACACGTTATTGGATCAGTAAGAGCCCCTGGGTGCCACAATTAAGTACTCAACTGTTGACTGAAAGCTCAGGCATTTAAACTCACAAGGGGCTCTGTGGAGAAAAGACTCGGTAATCTGCTCCCGTGATCGTCTCTGAAACCTATGGGGCACTTCTGCTCTGCCACATAGGGTCATTAGGAGTCAGAAAGTAATCTCTGGCACCTAACAACAATTAAGCCCCTCACGGGACTATTTCCATTTCAGCATTATGTTTGTAATGAATCTCAGATTATCTGATTTCCACTACTTTCATGAAATTCAGAGTCATGGTATTTTCAATCACCTTATATGTGGAGGCTGAACAATGAATTGGAAGAGCACAGAAGAATCAATATAGTTGAATAATAATATTGGTGAAAAACAGTGAATAGTGGCAGAGCATTGTAAGATATGTAAGATATGCCAGAAGATGAAGCCCTTGGGTCAGAAGTCACGCAAAATAAGATCAAGGAAGGGCTGCCTTCTCAATGCAGAGTTGACTATAATGAGGCAGATGGAGTAAACCTTTGGGACCTTCATCTGCGGATGCTGCATGATTCAAGTTGAGAAGAAAGAACTGTAGATAATATGTATTAAAAGTAGAAATAAAAAGTGCACAAAGCATGAACTTAGAAGAAATGGAAGTCATTAAAAGTGAAATAACCCACAAAAAGATTGAGAACCTGGTCATGAGTGAGTTCAAATGGACGAATATTGGTTGTTTTGAACCAGATTCATGAGGTTTACCTCTGCCAGGAACAAGAAATCCAAGAGGAATGGTGTCACATTCATGACCAAAATGAACACTTCAAGATAGATCTTGAAGTGCAGTGCTATCTGCCATACGATAAAATATATCCCCATACAAGGAAGTCCAGTCAAGTCAATGGCCATTCAAATTTATGCACCAATCACTATAGTCTGCCTAGAAGTAGAAAACACCATCTTTTTCTTGTGGAACAGCTGGTGACTTCAAACTGCAGAGCTTGTAGTTAGCAATCCAAAGCAGGACCACTCTACCCCCAGGGCTCCCTCTCTTCTCCAGAGGTAGTCGACTGGATGCCTGAAAAAATCCATGTGTCTAATCACTGTTTGTGTTGTTGAGGAAAGGTATTTGAGATGAAAAAGTCATTAATCTTCCAAAATTTTATCATGGGATCGCCAACTTTGTTTGTTCCAGAACTCACAGGGGCCACTTCTAGCCTGTTCTATAGGCTAAGAAGAATCAGAATGAACTTGATGGCATTGAGTCTGGTTTTGATTTAGTGGGAAGATATGTTGGGGAGACTCAATATAAGTAGCTTAAAACAGGACAGAGACTGACTGTGGAACAGATCATCAATTGCTCATATGTAAGTTCAAGTTAAAGCTGGAAAATAAAACAAATTAAAACAAGTCCACGAAAGCCAAAATATGACCTTAAGTATATCCCCCAAGAGCTCGGAGAACATCTCAAGAACAGATTGGGTGCATTGACCACTTTTGACAGAAGGCCTGATGAACTGTGGGAGGACACTAAGAACATCACTCATGAAGAAAGCAAAAAGGTCATTTAAAAAATAGGAAAGAAAGAAAAGAGCAATGTGAATGTCAAAAGAGTCTGAACTTGTTCTTAATCATAAAATAGCAAAGACAAATGGAAGAACTGATAAAGTCAAAGAGCTGAACAGAAAATTCCAAAGGGCAGGTGAGAACACAAAGTAAATTATTAAAAACAAAATAAGAGATGCGAAACCCTAGAGTTAGAAAACCCAAAAGGAAGCACATGCTTAGATGACCTAAACTGGGTGAAATGAAAAAAGAATTCAACCATCAAGTTGCAATATTAAAAAATTTTATGGGCAATGTATTGAAATCATATAGGAATCATCAAAAAAAGATGAAAAGAATATCCAGAGTCACTGGTCCCAAAAGAACTAGTTTTGTTTTCTTTTCCCCCAAGGAGCTGGTTTTGCCAGTCAATCAATTCGAGAGGGAGCATATGATGAAAAAAAACAAAACTAATGGTACTGAAGGAAAAAGTTCAAGCTGCAAGGAAAGCCTTATCCAAAAGCAAGCAAACAAACAAAAGATCAAGTACCAATGAAATGTTTCAACAAGCTGGTGAGGCACTAGAAGCATACACTCAACAATGTCAAGAAATCTGGAAGACAACCACTTGGACAATTGACTGGAAGAGTTCCATAAATGTACCTATTCCAAAGAAAGATGACTCAGCAGAACACTCAAATTATATAACAATATAATTAATATCACATGCTAGTATAATTTTGCTGAAGATCATTCAACAAGTTGCAGGAGTACATTGAAGAGGGATCAGCCAGATTCAGAAGAGGACATGGAACAAGGGATTATAACTGATGTAAGATGGATTTTCACCTCAAAGCAGAAACTATCAAAATGGTATTCACTTGTGTTAGTAAAACTCTGGGACTCATGAAAAACTACAGGAATACCTTGAAAAGAATGGGAATTCCAGAGCACTTCCATGTGCTCAGGAGGAACCTGTACATGGAACAAGAGGCAGTTATGTAAACAGAATAAGGGACTACTGCATAGTTTAAAATCAGGAAAGGTTTGTGTCAAGGTTGCATGCTCTTACCATACTGATTCAATCTGTATGCTAAGCAAATAGCCAGAGATTCTGGATTATATGAAGAAGCACTCAACATCAGGTTTGGAGGAAGATTTATTAACCACACGTGTTATGCAAATGATACAACCTTTTTTGCTGAAAGGGAGGAGAACGTATAGCACTTGTTGCTCTAGATCAAGGATTACAACTTAATGTAAAGAAAACAAAAATCCATACAACTGGACCCATAGGCCTTTGATAAAAGAGAAAAGATTGAAGTTGTCAAGGATTTTATCTTGATTGAATCCCAAATCAATGTTCATGGAAGCCGCAGTCAAGAGCTCCAATGACACATTGCATTGGCTAAATCGGCTACACATTGCCTCTTTCAAATGTTGAAAATCAAGGATGCTACTTTGAGGACTAAGGTTTCCTGGACTCAAACCATGGTATTTTTAATCATCTCATATAAATGTCGGGATCTAAATAAAATAGAAAGAAGATGACTCAATGTATTTGTATTATGTTGCTGGTAAAGAATACTGAAAGTACTGTGGTGTTGCGAGCCCCTCTCTGAGACAGATCAGGTAAGGAACACGCAACACACGACGCAATGAATGGCTAGGACTCTTCTGATGGCGTTTCAGCAAAGTTTATTGAAGCCGCCTCAATCACAGGAGGGCAGCGAAGGAGGAGGAACCCCGAGGAGGAGAAACCCAAAGCTTTTATAGTCTATTTTAGGCGTGGCTCTATGCGATTGGTGCAGAGGCTCTATTGCATCACCAGATATACTCGAGCATGCGCAGTGTTACTT
>PVJH01029946.1:0-25400 GCA_004026705.1 Nesogale talazaci | reverse complement strand
CACTAGCGAGGACCTGGGGAAAACGGGCCCCAGTGCTGCCATCCCTCCTCAGCGTCTCTTAGGCAGCAAGGACAGGGTCCAGGGGTGGAGGGCTGGGCTGGGGACGGAGAGGGGGGTGGTGGACATCTCAGGGACAGCGGGTGTGTCTGGCCCTGGGGACAAGCGAGAGGCAAGGACCCCCCTCCAAGGACAGGACTTGGCAGTGGCCGGAGTCCCACCAGGGAAGATGGACTTCTGCTTCACACTTCTCACTGATGAAGGGCCCACCATCCCCACGCCCCAGCCTCCGAGTCTTTTTTTTTTTTTTATTGTCACTATTTTGTTTTCTCTTGTTGCTTTGTTTTGTTTGTTGTGCTTATTATTATCCCTGCAGGTCTATCTAGATAAGATAGGCAGGATAAACAATCTGGAGGAGAAAACAATGGGACAGACAGTTCTAAGGCATCAGAAAGGGGGAGGTGGGGGAAAGAAAATGGGTGTTAACAAACCCAGGGACAAGGGAACAACAAGTGATCCAAAATTGATGGCAAGAAAGGTGTGGAAGGCCTGGTAGGACTTGATCAAGGGCAATGTAACCAAGGGAATTACTGAAACCCAAATGAAGACGGAGCATGATAGTGGGATGAGAGAAGTAAAAGGAAACAGAGGAAAGAACTAGGAGGCAAAGGGCATTTATAGAGGTCTAAATACAACCGTGTACTTATGTAAATATATTTATATATGATGGGGAAATAGATCTGTGTGCATACATGCATAGGCTTAGTATTAAGGTAGCATATGGACATTGGGCCTCCACTTAAGTACTCCCTCAATGCAGGAACACTTTGTTCTATTAACCTGGCATTTCGTGATGCTCACCTTCCCAACATAATCACCGAAGACAAAGTGGATACATAAATAAATGTGGTGAAGAAAGTTGATGGTGCCCCACTATCAAAAGATATAGTGTCTGGAGTCTTAAAGGCTTGAAGATGAACAAGGGGTCATCTAGCTGAGAAGCAACAAAACCCACAGGGAAGAAGCACACCAGCCTGTGTGATCATGAGGTGTAGATAGGCTCTGGTATCAGGCATCAAAGAACAAAATCTCCTATCATTGTGAATGAGGGGGAGTGCAGAGTGGGGACTCAAAGTCCATCTTTAGGGAACTGAATGTTCCTTTACAGAAGGGTCACAGGAAGGAGAAGAGCCAATCAGGGTGCTGCATCACAATGATGTAACAGCTTTTCTCTAGTTCTTTAATGCTTCCCCCTCCCTCCCACTCTCATGACCCCAACTCTACCTTACAAATCCAGCTAGACCAGAGGATGTACACTGGTACAGATGGGAACTGGAAACACAGGAATCCGGGACAGATGAACCCTGCAGGACCAGTGGTGAGAGTGGCGATACAGGGAGGGTGGAGGGAAGGTGGGGTGGAAAGGAGGAACTGATTACAAGGATCTACATATAACCCCTCCCTGGGCGACGAACAACAGAAAAGTGGGTGAGGAAAGATGTCCGTGTAAGACATGACAAAATAATAATAATTTATAAATTATCAAGGATTTGTGAGGGAAGGAGGAAATGAGGATCAGCTATCAAGGGTTCAAGGAGAAAGCAAATGTTTTGAGAATGATGGCAACAAATGTACAAATGTGCTTGACACAGTGGATGAATGGATGGATGGATTGTAATGAGAATTATATGAGCCCCAATAAAAATACTTTTTAAAAAAAGAATGGGTGTGGCCATTTCCCACCAGAGTTTTGGGGGGAGGGCCTTCAAGGGAGTTGTGGCGGTCATGTGCTTATATTAATTTCATGATTGAGATGTAAGGGTGGAGTCTAGCCTGTTAATCTGGAGATAGCCATTGAGTAGCCAATGAGGCCTACATGTGGGCATGGCTTTCTCCTGAGACTTCTGGGAAATCTCCCAATATTTCCCTTGTGGAGATGAGCAACTATCTTCCCAGTTGTGGGAGTTAGTCTGAAAGACAACGAACTACGGACAAGACAAGATGGCAGCGTCCCAGAAGCTGGAGGAACCGGAGGAAAAGCCACACAGCTTTACCCTGATGGAACCAGACCTCTGAAGCTGGAGAGACTATGTGGAGAGCCCTGTCACGCTGAGTTGCCTCTACCACAACTGGAGGCTGTTAATGGACCCTGAGCCCTGGAAGCGAGGAGCCATGGGGAGACCCCTGCCAGCGCCGGGATTCTGCACCCACTGACCTGTGACTTCGTGAGTCGGAAGGAGACGCTATAAACCGGTATCAGGCATATGGGCTAATATCAAACTTAAAACTTTGAACTGGACTGGGTTGGGATGCTTTTTTCATGTCCTATTCCTCTTGGATATAAACCTTTTCCTTATATCCATATGAAGGCTGTGTTTGTGCGCAGATCTGGCAGGAAATGCCCCGAGCTCAGACGGAGCCTGGCCACAGAGACGGCCGTAGCCTGGTGCCATCCCAGAGCAGGCCTGACTCAGAACTCTCTGCCCATGGGGTGACCCCACTCACTTTGAGCGACAGGATGCCAGCCTGTGTGTTTTGTGCACAAGAGCCTTAAAGGGTGCCCTGGCCAAATGCATCCAGGTGAAAGTGCCCGCCGTCCCTCTGGGAAACCCTGCAAAAGGTCAGGCATGTGACCCACAGCTTCCTGCACCACACACTCTTGCCCCACAGAGCCCTTTCTCAAGTTCCCCGCCCACCAGTAACCGGAAAGACGCTGCAACCGTGGAGAGTACCCATCTCCGGGACCACAGTGGCTTGGGCATGAGGCCCAGTTCCAGAGGGAATAAGCATTTCTTGCTTTTGAAACTCCTGGGGAGGTCACTGGCCCAAGGTCACCTCTCCAGCCCCTTCAGGCAGGCGCAAGGAGGCTGCAGTCCCCCAAGCCCCAGGCCAGAGTTTTGCCGTACCCAGGGATAGGTATGGCTCAGTGGGAGCTGGAATTCAGCCTCCAAGTGCGTCACTGACCCTCGTGCAGGACACAGCCCTTACACTGCCCGGAACAACCCTCGCCAGCTCCTTCCCTTCGTCCCTCCTTGACTCCGGTCACCCCCAACCCTGCCATGCCAGGGTGGCCTCTCTCAGTTGCTGGGTCGGCCATGCCCCGAGTCTGGGCTGGAGACCACGCCGTGGGGGGACTGCGCTGCCCAAGCTGCAGAGCGGCCGGGGCCAGAGGTGCTGACTCAGCAGACTTTAATTTATCTCACAGGCCAGGGGTACGTGTGAAGCAATTAGTGAAATAATGGTTATGTCGCACTAAAAATTATTTATAGAGTCACCGCGCACACAGCTGTGATTAAATTAGACAACCAGGGGGACTTCACTGCCTAAGGAGTCGGCCAGGCCCAGGCTCAAGCCCCAGCTGGCTGGGACTAACGTGGGGTGAGTGAGACACCTTGTGTACTCACCCCGGCCCAGCGGGGGTGAGGCAGGTCTTGCATGGGCAGGCATGTAGCCCCAGATCTCCATTCGGACAGTCCTACCCACCAGGACCCTTGAAAAGAAACAACACGGGGTTTTTTATCCCCTTGAGGTGAGCAATGGTGACTTCTTTCAAATGGAATGTTTGGTGGACCCCCTTCAGTAAAAAGGGGGGCTGTCAGTTGCCAGGGGGTCCAGCCCCACACGAGGGTGACCCCAAGCACAACAGAGGGAACGCTGGCCCCTCGTGTGCTGTCCCCGGGTCTGCTGACACTTAGAGCCTTGTAATCCACAGGGGTCTCCGTGGCTGATTCTCAGAAACAGATCACCAGGTCTCTCTTCCTCATCTCCTCGGTCCAGACACTATGGAGGTCTGCTCAACTGGCTACCAACTCGCGCAGCCAATGGCAGGAAAGCGGTGACTGTGCAGGAATCAGACCAGCTCTGTCTCCCCACGGGAGGGCAGAATTCTAGAATCCTACCACTGACCAGCATGCCTTCCACACCTCCATTTCTGTTCTGGCTGAACAGAAAAGAAGGTTCTAGAGATCACCCCCTCAGGAGCTTGGTGCTGACCCTTGTAGCCATGACAGCAGAGCTGGAAACCACACGCACCTGGCCAGTCCTCCCTGAGGGCCAGAGGCAGCACCCTTCCCACCCCGCCCCCTGAGAGCAGCCCTGGTCATGCTCAGGGTCCCGGTCTCCTCTTGGGGGTCTCAGTGCCTTCCAGGGTAGAAGTGGGGTGGATGGATAGGCTCAGTGAGATGGGAGACTTTGCTGGGACCCCATCTGTCGGACAGTTCCTGTCCTCAGTTTGGTGCCTGTTGCCCTCGGGTGCTGTCCAGTCGGCCCGACTCGTAGCCACCCTGTGTACAACAGAACGAAACCCCAGCCGCGCCCTCATCCCTCTGTCTGAGGCCCTGGTTGCAGCCACCGTGCCTGTTCCCGCTTGGCGAAGTCCTCCTCCTGTGCACCACCCTCCTGCGTGACCCAGCACGACGTCCTTCCCTTCTCCCGGGACTCCTTCCTGACCACACATCGAATGTGTGAGATGAAGCCTCCCCATCCTCGCCTCTGCGGAGCGTCCGGGCTATCCTTACAAAGCAGATCTGCTGCTCCTTCCGGCCGTCTGGGGCACCTTCCATGTTGTCCGCTTGCCCCATCATGCAAAGGCAGACATCCTCTTCTGTCTTCCTTACTCCATCACTGGCTTCCATAAAACGCCACGGCTCGGGCAGACGCACCTCGGTCCTCCTTCTCACCCTGTACAGAGATCCTGTGCTGCAGATTTACCTAGGGTGAGCTGCTCCCACGAGCACGGATTCTGCGCTTTCCTAGAGCAGACAGCCTCGTCTTGCGCCCGCAGAGCAGCTGGTGGAGTTGAACCACCAACCTTGTGGCGAGCAGGCCAGTGCTTAACCCATTGTGCCATCAGGGCTTCTTAGAGACGGCTAGGTCCCTATGAAAGAGCTCAGCCTTCACGTGCTGTGTGCCTGTGGACAGAGATCCTTCACTCTCTGAGCCTCAGATTCTCTGCTGGTAACCAAGACAGACAACATTCAACTCCCAGAAGTGTTGACCAGAGTAACGGAACTAAGGCTGCTGTTTATGGTCAGGGAGGCCCGGGAAGGCTCTGGTCTCAGTCCCATCTCTTGCCACCAGGCAGCCTCAGGTCCAGGCCAGGTGAAGCCAGGATTGTCCTGGGGAGGCTGGGAGTGGTGGTCTGGGCAGGGAGTGTGGGGTGCAGTCAGGAGGTCCTGGGAGGGCAGGTGTCAGGCCCCCCACCCCCAGGACCTCCCATATCCACTCAGCTGTGGTCTTTATACATCCCTCTGGGCCTCCCTGCAGGCGGCCCTCTGGAGGCTCCGAGAAATGATGGGTGGGCTGCCCCAAGGCTAGGCCTGGAGGGTGGGGGGAGGCCAGGGGCCCTCACAGCCTCCTCCTTCCTCTCAGCAACCTGTGCTGCCCAGACCAGCGCTGTCCCTCCTTTCTGACACTGTCACCAGCCAACCACCTGCCCCTATGGGTCCCTCTCCACCAGGACTCTACCAGCAATCAGGAAGCCGTGCTCTCCAGCTGTCTTCTACCCAGTGGGGTGCACGTGATGAGCTCCACAAATCCCACCCTGGAACCCGGGGTGGGGGGAGCAGGGCTGGATGAGTGGGGGAGGGCAGAGAACAGAGACAAGAGGACACGGATGAGGGGTCCTGGTGCTGGCCCCTCTCCAGAGGCCCCTCTAGTGCTGACCTCTGACCTCACGGGAAATGTCACCTGACCTCAACCTCTAAGGGCTCCTAGTCCAGGTGGAGCTGGCCTCTGCCCCCTCCCCCACCAGGGTGTGTCTGGCCCGGCCCTCTTCACTCCTGCCTCTGGCCACTTAGCATGCAGTCTGGATCGTGTGGCTGCACCAACCAAATGAGATTAGCTTGCTGCTAAAGCAGAGGCCCCGCTCGCCGCCACCCACGGCCCTGCGCAGCCACCAGCTGTTCTGGGGAGCCTCCCACAACCGGGTGGCCCAGTCCTGGCCTTGCACCGGTCTCCCTCCCCCCACCCCCCACTACCGTGGAGCTGGAGGCCAACGAGGGACCGGTGGACGGAGGACACGGGGCCCTGCCCCGCTTTCAGCCCAGCAAACCTGCGACCAGCTTCGGGAGGGGGCAGAGTAGAGGCGGGGGACGCCCCGGATCAAGCAGCCTCCGCGTTTATACTCCTTGTCAATTCCCACCCATCAGCCCTCCAGGAGGAGGGGACCAGAGGAAGAAGGACTTGGGGCAGCTTGATGTGCCCTGTCCCCCTCCCAGGAAGCCCTCTGGGGCCAGTAAGGGGAACCAGATGAAGGGGGTGCGTCATGATCCGTGCCCACGCCCCACCCCACCCTGACGGTCCTCCAGGCCAGTGAATGGGAGCAGGAGGCTGAGTTCAGCTCAGCCATGTGCGCCCCCTGCTACCTCTCCTCCCTGGGCCTGGGCAGAGGGGTGGCTATGAGGGAGACTGAGGGAGACAGCGTTAGGAGCTCCCCCCCCCCTCCCCACCAGACCCCCAGGAACCGTGAGAGACTGCTTTGAAGTCAGAACTCCTGTGGGCCCCTCTCATGAAGGGCCGGGGGTGGCTCTGTAACCGGCACGTCTACACCCACAGCTCCCTTCCTGGCTGGCCCTGCATCCCCACACAGCCTCAGTGAAGCTGCCCCACCAAGCACCTCCCTAAAGGACTGTCCAGAGGGGCGGGTGGACGGAGATGGCCAGACCCTAACTGTTACCCCTGTCCACCAGCTGGAAGGGGGTCAGTCAAAGGTCTCCTGGCCTATTTTCTCCACCCTTAGCCCCGACTTTCCTCAGCCCTGGAGCCCAAGCCCTGCACACTCACCTTGCACAACTCCCCAGACATGCAAGTCTCCAACCCTCTCTGAGCCTTACCTCCCCCATCTGCTCCTCTGGTCGGATCTGACCACCTGCCCATATGAATGTCATACCCCGTGGGGGCAGGGGGAGACCACCTCCTGGAGGGTCTGCTGCCCTCGCCCCCAGCTGGGCAAAGCACCTCCTCTCTCCAGGAAGACTGGCCGGCAGGGCACATGCAGCCCCTGGTAGCCTCTGCCCGTGGCAGTGGGGGACGAAGGCCGGGAGAGGTGTGGATTAGAAGCCCGTCACGGGAAATGACTTTCTTATCACGGCACGGCCGGAATTGCCTGGACCAAGTCTGGAAATGGAACTGCAGCTCCCCCCACCCCCTACCGCGTGCCTCCCCGCAGCCATTCCGGCAGCTCCTCATTCCCACCCTGCTCCCACCCCTGAGAAGTCAGGTAGAGAGGAAGCAGGGGAAGCCAGGCTGGACCAGCTGGGAGGCCAGGCAGGAAGCAGTGGGCCTCAGACTTGCCCGGGTGGGGCTCAGCATCTACAGGGACACACTGCTTCTGCCACCTGGCACCTCCCAGGGCCTGCCTAGCCACATGGTGCCCTCCACCACTTCTTGTAAGCCCTGCCCAGCCCTGCCTTGGCCCTGATGGTGGGTGGAGCCCTGGGCTGGTGCCCAAGGGTGCTTGGAAGTAGCCTGTGAGTTCCTGGCAAGGTCAGGCTGCCGGTGATGGGAACGGGCCCTGGGGTGCCAGCGGGTGGTCAGCTGGGTCAACAGGCTGTCAGCTCTAGGCCCAGCCTAGACTGGGGCAGAGGTGAGCAGGGCCCTCAGGCTCACCTCAAGTTTCCACAGGGGACTTAGAGTCCAGGAACCTCAGCAAGGGGGCTGCAGGAGCAGGGCAGGGGACACAGCCTCTATAGTTCAGCCCTGCCAAGTGCCAGCCCCCCTGTCTCCTTTCTGGCCTGGCTGCCCATTCCTCCCCAGGGTTTCCACCTCCAGCCAGGAAGTCCATGCACCTAGACACATCCCCTCCCTCACAGTCCTTTCCTCTTAGCCCCCAGCCCTCCCCTCCCCTCTCCTCCCAGTCTACTGACGACTGCCTGGCTGGGGGTCACAGGATCCAGCTCTGATAAGGGAAGGTCCCAGACACACACACACACACACACACACACACACACACACAGCACTCACTCACTGAGACATACATATTCACATCTATTCACCTAAACATCCACAAACATCCATACCCACATGCACTAAATCACACGCATATGTACACATACCCTCACTCACTCAGACATATGTATATACTCACCAACTCACACACATACACACATGCCTGTACACATTCACACACATTCACTAAAACACACACCCCACACTGTTTGCTCCTTTTTAACTTTTTATTGTGGTTTGGATGAAAGTTGGCCGGGCAAATTGGGTTTCCGGTCAACAGTTCATGCGGCCATCCCCTCGCTCTGCAGGGACTATTCCCTTTGTGGCCTCCCTTCCTGCTCTGAGCTGCCCCCCTGGGACAATGCTGCCCTTGGACCTGGAGAGCTGGGGTTCCCTCCTGTCATCTTTCACCCCATAGGCTGGTCCATTGTTTGACTGAAACATGCCCTTCCCCCCTTGGGGTCTGTTTGAATTTGTCGCTGAACTTTCAGGTCATGGATGATTCGTTCTCGAGACCCCCCTTAACCCAAGCTCCATACTCCAGGTAGAGAAGCTGAGGTCCTGAAAGGAAACGGACTTGTCTAAAGTCGCACAGCAAGGGACTGACTCTCCCTAGGACCCAGCCTGTCCTTCCCACCCAGGACACCCTCAGACTGCTAGCCTGAACACTGGGGGTCCTCCCTGCCACCCTGCTCACCTGTGCCTCCCAGACACGGCCGGTTGTGGGTCCCCAAAGTTAATAAATCAAGGTGACTTTGGGGACAAGAATCAGCCTCTTTCTCCCTTGTCCCTCCCATTTGCATAATCCTGGCTGGCAATATGATAATGATGTTTGTTAAAGACAGAGCACAATAAATTAATACCGTTAAGTTGTTGCTGCAAAATGCAAAGCAGGTAATTTACTGCCAGCGAGGAACGGGAGCCTTTAAACTGTAATGGATTAACTTTCCCAGCAGCAAATGTGTCCCCCGGGGGAGGGAGTAGGGGAGGCAGGGGCAGGGCGGGGCTGACAGTGAAGGGGCTGGCCTGCTTGCTGGGGTCTGGGTCTTGGTGTCTGGCCCCTATCATGCCCCTCCCCATTGTACAGAAGGGGAAACTGAGGCCTGAGTGGAACGGGAGTCCTGGAGGAACACAGAGGTAGTGGTAGTGGCCAGAGGCTTTCCTATGACAGCCTAGCCCCTGTGGGCAAAGACCCAATCTGCCTACCCCATTCCAGGACCCTCCCCAAAAGAGCCTCTTGTGAAAGCCTCTAGATCTCTTAGTTCTTGAGGGTGCTGGAGACCTATGTGTGCCACCAGAACTAACCCAAGTCCACTTAGATTTCAACCTAATTCCAGCCCCAACCCCACCCATGGCCAGTGGGAACCTTGGCCATCCTGTCTAAGCCTACTTGGCAAAGCTAGGGGTGGGGCTCCTGGGGGTAGTTAGAGCCAGGGGAAGGGGGTGGAAACGGGAGGGCCAGGAACTGAGGGTCAGACCCCCCCCCCAACATCCTGCACCCCAGCTTCCTCCAAACACCTGTCCTGGAGTCTCCTGGAGGAGAGGCAGGAGGAGGAAGGGCCTGTCTGTGGGTGTGGGGCTGGTGGTCCCCGGGCAGGGTGGTGAGAGGAGAGACCAGGGTGCAGGGCAGAGGTGGGGAGTAGCCAGGGCCTGGCTGCCCTCAGTCTCAGGGCATGCCCACCGCAGGGCTGAGGCAGCTCCCTCAGTCGGAGGAACATTGCCGCAGCCCAGCACAGGGCGGGCCGGCGGGTGGGTCTCAGGGACCCCAGCAGAATTCTAATTTCCCATTTATCTCTGCAGCGCCTCTGGGTATATTAAAGGGGCGACGCTCTGCAGTCAGCTCCCAGGCTAATTGGATTTGGGCCTCCTCACTCCTGGGCGGGGGAGGGGGGTGTGGTGGGAGCGGGGGCAGCCCCGTGTGTGTGGGGGAGGAGACGCTGGGGGCCAGGCGTGTCCCATCTGGACCCCGCAGCCCTTCCTCTGAGATGATGATGATGGTGATGACCCATGTAACGGCAGGGGGCAGTCACTGGGTGCCAGTCAGTGTGCCAAGTGCTTCCGATGATATCACTCTGGTCCTGACGACAGCCCAGTGCAGAGGCGCGGTGCGCAAAACCTGCGGGAGCTGGAACCTGTACGAGGCGGAAGCAGGTCAGAGGGGGAAGACGCCGATCTCCCTCCAACCTGAGACCCAGAGAGAAGTGATGCCGGCCCCCTATCCAGCCTTGGGGGGACCCCAGAAAGCATGCAGCAGGCTCTCATAGTTTCACTGTGTTTCATCCCACTACGGAAACAGGTAAACTGAGGCACGGAGACGGTAAGGAACTGACCCAGGATCTAGAGTGGGGGCACAGTAATCTTTCAGATTTAGAAGGTGCGGGCTGAGCCCCGGTGGCGTAGTGGTTGTGCACGGGACTGCGGCCCACTGGGACGGAGGTTCAATTCCAGCAGTGGGGCTGGGCCTCCTACTCCCACCACTGGAGAGCAGTGATGCCCCTCTCCCCCCCCCAAAAAAAAAAGAAGGTGCCTGAGTTCCTCACTTTGAAAGTCGAGGTAAATCCAAATAGCTTGGGGATATACCCGTTTTCACAGGTGGGGATTTGGAGGTCTGGTATGCACCGGCTTCTAGCTTCAGAATTCTGTCACTGCCACCCAGTGGTCCCTCCCTTCCCCTCCTGAGGCCAGCACTCTCAGGGTGTTAGGACAGGCTTCTGCTGATGTCTAAGGGTGCAGGCTGAGGTGGGACACAGCCTGTGACCAGGTTGCTTGTCTTGGGCCTTTCCTCCATTGGCCAGTCCCTCTCCTTCCTGTCCTTCAGTGAGGTGAGGTCCCAGCCGCAGCATCCCCTGCTAGGCGCCCTCCTCCCACCCAGGCTGTGGGGAATGGGCTCTGAATAAGGAGCCTGGTGGACCCCAGAACCCGGCCACTCACCCGTGTCACCTTGTCTCACCAACGCCTCAAAGGCAGTTCCCGTTCCCATTTCCCAAAGAAATGGAGGGTGGTGGGCAGGGCCTGGATTCAAGGTCACAGAGTGGGCTTGGAGGAGCTCTGACTGGAGAGAGGGACTTTGATGCAGAATGCTGGGCATGAGGTCTCCAGGGCATGGCGACAGCGGAGGGGGCCCTGGGCGGGAGTCCTCATTCTGCCCTGCTCTGACTGTGTGATCCTGGAGAACTTCCTCTCCCTCTCTGAGCTCCGCGGAGGACTGAGAGTCACAGGGCCTGCCTTACCGACCCAATCAAAAACCCTACCCCAACCCTAGCACAGGGAGCACCTAGTCACGAGGTGCGACTACCGAGTCCTAGTGGGTGCTCCCTGGAGAGTGGCCGAAGACTTATCCGGTCAGCCTCTCCAGGCTGCGGCGCTGCCACGCAGAGAAACACCGCGCACAGCCCTTTCCATTCCCAGATGGGGAAACCGAGGCTCCACAAGGATGGTGCCCTGCTCTGCGACACAAAGTGACAGTCATCCGCTGGGTGTATGGGTGGCCTCCGGCCCCGCCCAGCTCTCTGGCCCCGCCCAATTCTGGCCCCGCCCCGCCCCCAAGCCCCACCCCGATATCTGGCTCCGCCCTGGTCCCGCCCACCCCCGGCCCCGCCCCGGCGCCACCCCCGGCCTCCCTCCTGGTTCTCCTTCCAGTCTCTCTTTGCCCTCTGTGTCCGCAGTGATCGCAGTGATGGGGTGCCCCTCCCCTAGGAAGCCAGTGGGACCGTGACCCTGGCAGCCCTGGCAGGAACCAGCTGGAGTAAATGCAAGGAGACCCTCTGGAGGCTGTGCTGCCAGAGGCCCCCACCAAATGTTAATTTTGCGGCCTTGATAAATCTTCCTGTCGGCTCCCTCCGCCGGAGACATAGATTTCATCTTATTGAGAGGTGACACTTCTGCCCTTTGGTACCTGCTATCAATTTCAGGCGGCGACCCACGTGCACAGCAGCCAAGAGCCACCCCGGGAACCACTCTCCCCCCTCCCCCTGCCGCCGCCCACTCTTTCCCTTAGATCCTCGTGGCTGGCCCCCACGAGGTAATGCCTTTTTAGGGAACCCCCATAGGTGCCTATCTGCTGGTTCCCCGCACCTCTCCTCTGGGGGCTAGCTGGAAGGGTGGGGGGCTGAGGCTCAGGGAGCAGCTCTTAGCGACTGGTCCTTTAGTCCCCGAGGGTGGGTGGGGGTCACAGAGGATGTGGACTTGGTCTTTGGCCGCCCCAACTCGCTGTCTCTGCAGGGACTGCTCCTACCAGGGTACACACCCCCTGCCCCCGTGTGCCCCTCCTGGCTCACTGTGGAATCCCTCTCTCGTGTGTTCTTCGGGGCGGGGTGGGGGGGAAACACACCAAAGGCTTCTTAGCGTCTGCAGCTGCAGGGCGCCGTAGCCAGCAGTGAGCTGCCGGGAGAGAGACGTGGGGCATTCCCCAAATCGAACACCTCCTGCGGCACGCGCCGTGCTTCCAGACAGACAGCTCTGGGAGGGCTTGCCCCACACCTCCCGTGCAGAAACAGCCTCTGGGGAGGTGGAGTCACAGGCCCAAGCTCACCAGCCCGCAAAGGAAGGCGCCCATCTGCAAACTCAGGTAGGGGACTGTCCTGTTGACCCTCCCCCATCCCCACCCCCATGGAGTCCATTTTCCAACTCCCACAGCCCTGGAGGACAGACCAGAACTGCCCCCCGGCTTTTCCTGGCTGTCGTCTCTTCTGCCATCAGGCCCGTTCTCCTGTAGAGCGCGAACTGCCAACCTTTCTGTTAAGAGCGCAGTGCTTAACGGGTGTGCCACCAAGCCTAGTCCCTCTGGGCAGGGCCATGCTAGCAGCCATGTCACGTTTGCTCTCAGCTCAGTGGGTGAATGCCTCCTGAGGCTTTCTGACGGGACAGCCCTCTGAGAGACGTCTAGATGATGCCAATTCCTGCTCTCACAGGGGCTGAGGGTTGGGTAAGGACAGGGCAGAGAGCACCCAGCTGGGACCCATCCCAGAATGCTGAAGTACCTTCTCCACCAGGTGCACTTGTTAGAATGGCACTGTTCCCAGGAGCTCAGCCGAGAGGCTGCTTGTGTCAACAAAACCTCCATTGTACAGACAGGTCAACTGAGGCACCTGGAGAGATAGGGACCCCACCCCCACCCCCAAGGTTGTATTCCAGGACCAGGACTCTGGTGCCTGACCTCTGCTGAGCTGAGCATCCCCCACCGGGTCTGAAGAGAGTCAGAGACACACGCCCACCCCTCTGCATGAGGCTCTTGGAGCCAGGATCCCTTTGTAAACAATTCCCAACACTCCAAAGTCTTGAAATAAAAACTAGCAAGCAAAGCAAATGGATTTTACTCTTTTAAAGTTTCCAGCTTCTGTATAATCAATTGGTGTACAGGGGGGAAAGCCAGTGTGAACTTGGGAGAAGATATTTAAATATAGCAGGCCAAAGGTTAATAGCCATAATATACAAAGAGCTTTGGGCAATCAATGAAAGACAAACAGCTGGGGAAACGGGGGGATGGGTAGGGGTAGAAAAAGCCTGAGCAGGATTTGCCAGCCTGCGTGGTCGATTTCAGAGCTTTGAACACTTCAGATCCTGAGAGTGGTAAAACTGTTATTACTTGTTAAATAAATACTTATTCATTATTAAAAGATCCAGTTATAGTGTGGGCCGCACAGTACTGCTCGTTAAGCCCCATTAAAGTGCCAGGAGAGCTCCCAGACGCCTTATTTGCACGTACGATCTCAAAGGTGGCCAGGTGCCCGAGCCAGAGCCTGCCTTGAGCCTGTGTCCTCGCCCCCACCCTCTGTCTCAAGCCTGTGCTCCCTCCATCCCACACAAAGTGACCTTAAGCAACAAGTTCCCGAAAGCAGCTTAGCGAGAGAATCAGGGTGTCTAGGGCTCAGTCTGGCCCTGCCTCCTCCTCTCTCCACCGACAGCGGCCCCTAAAAGACACAACGACGCTTCCCCTGTGGGTTTCCATCTGTGTCAGAGCAGCCCGCCTGCCCTCTCTTTCTCTTTCAAAGAACAGCTGCTGGGCTCAAACTGCTCACCTGGAGGCTGGCAGCCCAGTGTATGACCCCCCATGCTCCCCCAGGGCTCCTGCCTGGACCTGTTGCCCCTTAGTTTCCTCTAGGCCAGGGGTCAGCAAACTCTGAACTGGAACAGCCCGTCCCTTACAACAATTTAAAAATGATTCAAAAGCCAGAAAGGTATCTGTGCCGACAAATGAAACCACCACTCCCTGGAGAAGAGCCTTTGAAGGTATTTGATTTTCCTTCAGAGCCCCAACGTCTGCTCCAAAAGAGCTGCGTGTCGCTCAGAAGCCGATGTGTGCCGGCCCTGCTCTAGTGCAGACCTTAGTTTTCCTGCCTGTGACATAGGTGGACTGGTCCCTGTGATACCACGGGGCATGCCGGGACAGAGGGGCGAAGGCCCTGTCCCCACTTTTATGCAGACTGTGAGCCTGACTAGCAGGGCGAAGGACCGCTTTGCAGGTGGAAAGCCAGAGGCCCAGGCCCATGCACCATCACGCGAGTGTTGCTGCTGCGGCCAGGCCTCTGGGCTCCTTCTCCCCCCACTGCAAGGGAGGATGAGGGCAGAGCCAGCCCCAGAGCCTGTAGGGGGCAGTTTACTGGGAAGGACGTGCCTCCTCGACCTCTCGGGAGTCCCTCCTTCCACCTCTTTGGCGATAACTAAAGTGGCCCTGTCTTGGGGGCTAAGTAGCTTGCAGGACGAGAACCTTACCCCCCTAGCTGTGCCCCGCAGCCAGTGAGCCTCCTTGACTCTACCCTGAACACAACCTCTAGCCCCAGGTGAGCTGCCCTGCCCCCCCCCACCCCCCCCCACAGCCAGGTTCCCTCCAGGAAACCCCAGCAAGGGCCACAATGGGATGGCCCTTCTCTGCAGTTCCTCATACGCTTGCTTGCTAGCCCTTCCCTGGTAACGCCTCCCTGTCACGCTTAGCCGGAAGTCCATGTGGGAGCCAGGGGGTGGCAGGTAGCAGATCGAGGTGTGGTTCCAGATTCGGCTGTTGCCTGTGTGACTCTGGGCAAGCCAGGCTACCTCTCTGGTGTCTTATGAACAGGACTGTGGCAGGGGGTGCTTGGTAAGGAATGTAAGGCGTGGGTGCAGCGTCTGGGACATGGGAGAAGTAAGCGACTATTGCTATCTGAAAAAAGAGGTGAATACCATCTGCCTTAGGGCTGCTGGGAGGAGTCAATGGCGTCAAGTATCTATGGCAATCTATCTATCTATCCACCCACCCATCTATCTATTTATCTGAGAATCAAATCAGCACCTCGAGTTGATCTTACCCTGGGGTTGCACGTGCAGTGGAGTGACTTCGAGGGGCTTTTCCCGTGACTGAGGCCTCCCGGCAGCAGCTCCCCAAGGCTTGTTTCTGGGTGGGTCTGAACCGCCAGCCTTTGGGTCAGCAGTCAGGCCAAGACTCCTTTGAGCCTCTCAGGGACTCCTCAGTGGAAAGCACGTGGCAGAATAACACAGCCTCGGCTAGAGACCCAGGGGGCGGGGGTGGCTGGGAAGCAGGGGAATTGAGCTCCATTCCAGGGCACCTTGTTCCCTCCCATGTGGGACTGAGCACCTTGTTCCCTCCCATGTGGGACTGGACCAGGCCAGGCATGGCTCAGAGTGTGGCTCAAGTGGGAGGTGTGAGTGTCCAGATTGGGCCGGAGCCCAGAGCCCAAGCTGCCGCCCATGTTCGATACTAAACCAATCTCTCACACGATTACCCTGGCCTCTTGTACCCTGCCATAAAAGAAGATCACTCAGCACGCTGGGGAGATGTGAAAAATGCCGCAGATTACAGTTTGGGATGTTCTGAGTGAGAGTAAGTGAGCCTGGGATTGTTTGCTGCAGGAAATAATTCATCCGCTCTAAATTTCCTTGTGTCTCACAGCTCCCTCCCATCCCCTCCATGCCTTTCCCACCAGCTCTCTCCTCAATCTCTCATTCGGGCTCCTTCCCAGGCTCCCACCCCCACCTCCATCCAAGGGGCCCCAGACAGCCGGAAAGGAGCGTGCAATACAAATGTTTTGAGTCTGGTAATGACTTAAATCATCTTTCGCTGCTCATTAGTAACTCTGCCAAGGAAAACATCGTCCTTGACAAAGCCCAGACCCACCTAGGCAGGAGAGCTTAGTAGGGCGACACTAGGCAAAGCCCAAGCTCAGCTGGGAACCAGCCTGGAGGCACATGGGGCCGGGCCCCCAGAAGGGCCAGTCTGCTGGTCTGAGCGTGACTGGTTTGGGTAAAATGCTCACAGGGAGGGCTCTGGCCTTGGCTGCCTTTGCTTATTGCTGTCTTCCAGGAGGTGGCTTGCAGGAGAGGGCTCTGTGGCCGGGGTTAAGCCTCTCACCATCCCCATGGTATTTGGGGCTGGAGTGACTGTTAGAATCTACAAGTCAGTTCTGTGTGTTCCTGCCTGGTGGGGGTGAGCTAGGAGTGGCTCATGGCAGGCCCTACATGAGTCTCACAGGAAGCCAGTGGGTGGGTCTCCCACTGATGGCAGGTGTGTTAGACACACAGCACTGGGGACATGTAGCTTACTGTGTATGTGTGTGTGTGGGGGGGAGTAGTAGTAGACATCAGGTATTGTATCGAGTACCTACTTTGCACTGAGAACTTCGGCGTATGGCCTCACGGAATCCCATCCCCTGTCATGGATTTACTCTTTGGGTTTGGCATTTTTGTTGTCCTGAGGAGTTTCTGGGTGGTGAAAACAGTAGGCTTGCCGGGCTGCTTGCTGAAAGATCAGTTCAAGTTGCCCCCAGAGGCACCTCAGAAGCAAGTGCTGGCAATCTGTCCCCCCAAACTCAGCCTTGAAAGCCCCGTGAAGCACCGTGCAGAGCAGGGCCTGGAGGTTCGGGACTATGGTCTTGGGGACACCAAGGTTGACGGGCAATCACATGGACCACAAAGACAGTGTGCTACATCCTCCTTTGCTGAGACGTGGTGGATGTCTTTAAAACTGCCGAGGAGCCAGCTAAAGGACAACTGGTGGTGTCTCTTTGTCGGGAGGAAAGAATTGTGCAGAAAACTGAGGACACATGGAGACAATGAACACCACGGACAAACACACTGCTCAAACGTCCCTCTTCATGGTGCAGAGACCAGAAGCACTAGATGGTGCCCGACTATCAACTGTTCTGAAAGGGATGGTCTGAGAGAGTCCCAGAGAGCATGGGAGACAGGTATAGGACAGTCTTGAAAATTACAAACAAGAGCAGACTTCCTGGTCAGACAGAGACGGGGGTGGGATGGGGGGAGGGCGGAGAAGGGGACTCTGAGACTAGACTTTCGAGACCTGCAGGTCTGGGGATGAGCTCTCCCCTCCATGGCTCAGTGTTCGGGTGCACAACAGGCAAGACCAAGAAGGGCACAAATGGCACGAGGATGGGCACACGCCACAAAAGCAGGCAACCATCTGGCGGCATTTATCCAAGGACACTGCGCTAAAGGGTCAGGCCAGGAGGGGTGGAAATGGTGGAAAGTGGGATACGCGATGTTGCCTCGAGGGGGCGGTAAACCATGGCAGCGAACCTGTTGTTCAGCAGAAAACAGGCCTGCCCTTGGACACTTTCATCCAAGTCTCAATATAAAGGGAAAGCAAAGCCCTCCCCGGAAGCATGGTTCTATCCCCCAGAACAAGTGGTCACCCACGTTGGAATTGACTGGACAGCCCCTGGATTGTGTTGGTTTGGTGCCTGGAATCCCACCATTCCAGGTTCAGTCCTTGGGATGCTTGTGGAGGGCAGGCAATGCCTTAACTCCCCACACACAGGCCTGATGCCTCCTCTGAGCGCCTTTCATCTTGTTTTCAAGGGCGGTTGGTTACCCTGCTCCCTGAGTGCCTTGCTTGTTTGCACAAGCTGTGCTGGTATTGGAGTGAGGGGTGAGTGTGTGTATCTGTCTGTCTGTCTGTCTCGGTCAGCCTGGAAGACCCTGCAGGGGCTGGTGTCACAACGGGATGCTTCTATTTGACGTGTTCTCACTCAACTTTCTGTGAGGGAGCGCCTTCTCTCCCACGTGACTCCTCTTCCGGGCTGTGAGCCCTCTGAAGGTAGTCTCTTGTCTTCTTTTAATTATCAGACGGCAAAATTGACTTTTGAGGGGTGTGCTCTGCTATATAGTTAACGCATATAGATTCATGTAACCACCATCTGAGTGCAATTTTAATTTACATAAATAATATTGTGCTATTGGTCCCCAATGGCTTCTCGCTCCGTACATTCCCCGGTTTAATAGATCCAGCTGTCTCGGGCTGATCTATGTCTGGCCCCTTGTTCTAACAGAGGCCCAGCCCTTCACTGGGTGTCCCCAAGGGGGGGGGCTGGTGGCCTCCAACAGAGCCCGCCCCAAGCCTGTGGATTGTGGACGTGTGTTCACTGGGATTTATACCCAGGAGCAGCGTCCCAGCGTCATGGGGACATCAGCAACATGATGACTCTCTGAGAGTGCTGTCATTCATTGAAGACCTCTCGGGAGGGAGCCGCCTGCCACACAGAGTGGGTGAGCCTTCATGCTCGCTGGCTGCCTCTCTATCCCTAGTCACCGAGGGTCCTCCAGGAACACCAGCTCCTCTTCTGGAACTCCCGACTCTTCCCACAATGCAGTGCTGAACCTGCTCTGACCCCAGTCTCCAGGACACTTCCTGTGTCCTGGTCCGTCTCCCTGGGTGAAGGGTGGAGCCGGACAAAGGTTCTGTGAAGAAGTTCAGGCTCAGATCCTAGTCAGGTCTCACCTCTTCAGACGTCTGGGGACTCAGGGAAGGACTCTCCCCGTTTGCCATGGGAAGAGACTGAGGCTCAGAGCGAGACTTCCCCAGGGGTACCCAGCGTGCCGTGTGGAGGGGGTTGTCTGACTCAGGACCACTAGGACACCGACAGCCTGCGGTGACACACCCTCCCCCCTTGCCCACCTTTGTCCCCCCTCTCAAGTGTGAGGACAAGCGAGGGAAGGGCGGGGAGCTGAATTGCAGCTGACTGGTTGGCACGGCACTACGTTTTTGTAGACATTCAATTAAACACTCATTAATTTCGATTTTGCAGTTTTCTTTTTGTATTTTAGAGCTCATTGGGTTTCGTCTCCTTTGCCTTCACAGCTCAAACTTTGCTGTAAGCCCAGGCTAGGAGGAAGGGCCCTTCCTAGCACCCGGACCCTGATGCAGCCCTGACTGAGCCTGCCTGCAACTGGACCCCTGCTTGTCTTGTCTCTCAGTGGACAGCCCCAGGCGCTGGTCACTCGGGGAGGCAGAGGAGCCCAGGGACAGTTGGGCCAGCTTCCTGTTAACCAGTCAGGTCTGGCTCTAAGGCTGGACATTCCCAAAGACCCAGGGTCTTTGAGCTCGGGAGATTCCAGCTCAGAGAGATGGGGGACAGGCCCCCCCACTGCCAACAGTTGGTGACTTCCTGGTGGAGGCAGGAAATGAATGGTGAGAGCTCCAAGTGTCAGGATTCTGGGCCTGGCCTCTTGGTCCTCACTGATAATCATATTGACTAACAGCTGCATTTATGGAACACCCACTGGGTGCCAGGCCCTGGCTCCTCATCTTATTCCTTTCATGATGGGTGTGGGCCAGGAGTAGGCCGGATCTTACAGACCACATCAAAGGAGCACATCAGAACAGTCCCCTCTGGGACTGGGGCTGGAGCAGGGCCTCCAGTTCCTAGGCGAGGGGCTGGCTTTTAGTTTTGGGGTGGGGTGGGATGGAGGTCTCTTGACAGGCAGGTCAGCGCTAGCAGCAGGGAAGAGAATGAGCTATTGGCCAAAGTCTTGGTAAGCGGCTTCCCAAACCCAACGGACTTATGTGTTGGCCTGCAGCCGACCCTGGGGGTGAGACAGGTCTTTCCATGGTGTTGGGGTCACCATGAGTTGGGACCCCACCTGCCAGAAGCCAACAACAATGGAACAATGACAAAGCTAGTCACTTCTGACTCTCAAGGACCCTACAGGACAAGGTAGAACTGCCCCTGGGAGTGTCCGTGATGGACACTTTCCGGGAGTAGAAACCCGTGTCTTTCTCCCGACAATGGAAGGACTGAGCGTCGCTGTGGGGACTTATTCCATTTGGCGGTCAATTAAGCCAGGCTCCAGGAGCGACAGTGACTTGCCACCCCCCATCACACACACAACCCCCACCGAACCCATCAGAAGTGAGAAGGAATTCAGAAGCTAGACCTCAAACTTTTCATTGTGCTTAGCTGGGAGGGGGGGCGGCATAGAGTGGATTTAGACATGTAGCTGCCCCCCCCCCCCCCGCGCCATGGTAGAGACCTGGCACATCAGGCGTTTAGCTGTGCCTCTTTACCCGGCTTCCTCTGGAGGAGCCATGGCTGGGCTCAGCCTCCAACCCTTTGCCTGCAGCTGAGCGCTTAAACGTGGTGCCCCCTGCCTCCTCCCACCCTCCCCCTCTCCTGGTTGCTCCTTCCTCAAACAGCAGGGCTCCAGCTCCCAGCCTCCCAGCTCAGAGGCCCGGGGCACCCGGAGAAGGGAAGGGAAGGGTTAATTGGGCCACCGCCCAGCACATGGCTCAGCCTGGCAGCCACTGGCACCTGCCCACGCCTTTCATCTAGGCGAGCTCCAGGTGAGAACAGCCCAGCCAGGCCCCAGATCCCAGCGGTGCCTCCTCTTTGATTTCTGGGGAGGTTGCCTGCTCTAGGCCTGCAATCAAAGGCTGTTGGCAGGGGTCAGGGCCCCCAGGGCCCCCAGGATGGAAGCCTCAGGCTCTGGGGGCCAGCCCCCCTCACCTGCTAGCCAAGAGGCCTCTGCCTGGACCCCTTCCTGCCAGTTTCCAAGGACCAGGCCTGAGCCAGAGAGATACTGAGAGAGGCTGAGGGGCCCCAGGGCAAGAAGGGGTACTCATGACAGGTGAGGGCACCAGGGCATCCTAGATGGAGAACAGGGGTGGGGGTGGAGGGGGGTGCTCCAGGAGCCTGGGCTGGGGAGACAGTCTGTTCTCTCCAGAAACAGAGAGCTGGGACACTGCGCGGCTGCTCTCACAGGCAGTACCACCTCCTGGGGCTCTGGTCTCAAGGTGAGAGCTGTGGGGTGGGGGTGGGGTGGGGGCTGAGGAAAAAGCACCGAATTGAAAAGGAATTAGTCAGAAGGAGGTGACAGGCCCATTCTGAAGCAAGATGAATGGGTTTCAGTTGGCGAAAATGATTCTAATTTATAATCTGCTTCTTGCTGCCGCTCGCCAATTAATTCTCTATAGATACATAAATAGGCCGCGTGTTTGCTTTGCTTCAAACGTAATAAACATTACACTCTGTCCCCTTCTTTTGTGCCGGTTCCTGTCACGGCATTAGTCCCCACAGCTAATTCCTCACACCTGTCTCTGCCGCTCAGGGGAGCGGGGCTGAATGGGGAGGAAGTGCCCAGCTCCAGGAAACTGGGCGCCAGGAGATAAATGAGGGATCCAAAAGCTGCCGGTGCACTCGGTGCACTCACACACCGTGCAGGCAGGCAGTGAGCCTGGCCCCCCTGTGCTGGAGGGAGGGAGGCTGGGAGGCAGGGGAGAGCCCTCCCCCTCCCCCTGAGATCGCTATGCCAAACCCGCCCCCCCCCATCTCTCTGATGGGGAGTCGGGGAGGGGACTTTAGACCCAGCCACCAGTCCCTTCTGATTCTTGTTCCCATCACTGGACCCAGCTCTCCGGGTTCCTGCCACTCTGGGTTCTAGGACCTCCATCAGACCCTCCTCTGCTCTGCCACTTCCTGATCCCTCTGTCTGGAAGGTTCTTTCCCTAGAGCGTCTCTCAAGTTCCTTTAGCTCTGGTGTCTTTTGTTAGAGAGCACCTTCCCAGTGAAGTATCTCCCCGCTCCCCTTCCTAGCCCTGCCTGCCTCCCTCCCCCCCTTCAACACGCCATACCTCCTCCCTTGCTTTACATTTCTACTCAGGCCCAGCCCCTCTGGACAGACACTATTTGGTTAGTATCCCTTACTTACAGCTTTCCCCGTGGGCATGTAGTCCATGAGGGCAAGGTTTTGTTTTGTTTTTATTTGTTGCTTATTTTGTTCACAACTGGGCCCCCAGTGTCTGGCACCTTGTAGATGCTCAAGAACTGTTGTGTGAATGAGTGAGTGAGGTGGGGAGGGATGGGGGAATGGCAGATGAGATGCCAAGAGGGAAGTGGGGTTTCACGCCAACCCATCCTTTTGCCTGATGGCTAGAGGCAGATAAGCCTGAGGCGTGAGGGACACAGCGAGTTAGTGGCCGCTGGGGAGAAGACGCCAGACCTGGGCTCCCTCAAAGGCCACTCAGACCAGGAACATAAGTGTCCTATTGCCCGGCCAGGAGGGGTGCTGGGGGGACGGAAGCTACGTGTGGTGATCTATGCCTGAGCTCCTACCACCAGCATTCAGTGGCAGTCCTCACCGGGAAGCCACCAAGAGTCAGACACGGTTCTAGGGGATGAGACACAGGGCGGCACAAGACAGAATGCAACCTGCCCTCATGGAGCTGATGTTCTAGAAGCAGAAGTGCCCACACGGATCCAGCCTGCTTCCCTCTTTTGGGGTTAAAAAAAAAAAGACTCAGATCCCCCCCATGAAAAAAGTGTGCTCTATGATCCATAATCCAGCAGGATAAAGTGTAGGTATCTGCTTTTCCAGAGCCACTCCCAGCCACCACCAGGGGGTGGTGTCACCCACTTTAGGAAACAGGGGGGCCGTGAACAAAGTGGACAGGTAAGGACGAAGAGGAAGAAAGCGGGAGAGGGGAGAGACCGTGATGGGGGGGAGGGGGGCAGGAGTGTGTCACTCTAGGAGCATCTTCTCTTCGGTGAGCCACCGCAGAGCTGAAGGTTCCACTCTGATCTGTTCTCTGTCGCCGTGCCTCCACTGCAGTGACGTTCAGGCAGGGAGGACCATCGTCGTGGGAAACAAGGAGCATCCAGAGGGGTGACAGGCACACCGAGTCCTGAAGCTCAGATGGTGATGGGGGTGGGGTACCTAACAGTTTGCAAAGGGTGGGGCATCTCAAGTAGGAAGTAGCTAGGGGCTGGCCATGAGGGTCTTCAGGCTCTAGGGCCAGAGGCAGAATCCTGGTTGCCAGTTTCCATGGTGCAGAGACTCTTGACATAATGGCTATGCTTTGGGCTTTGAACTTCAAGGTCAGCAGTTGGAAGCCATCAGCTGCTGCTGGGGGGGGGGGGGGGGGGGGGGGGGAGGGGGGGGAAGATGGAGCTTTCTAGTCCTGCAAAGAGTTACTGTCCTGGGAACCCCTAGGGGGCAGTTCTCTCCTGTTGTGAGTCACAATGAACCCGATGGCAGGGAGTTTGGAGAGAGACTCACCACCATCATTCCAAGGACTTGAAAAAAACTGGCTCACAAAGTTCCTAAAACAAGGTCACGGCTGACTCCCATGAGCACGAGGTAGTGCCAGCGCTCTGCCGCTGAAGGGGTCACGAGGGGTCACTACTCCATACAGTAGAAGAGTGAGAAAGGGTTTGACAAAGTATGAGTGGAGCTCCTGGACGCTCTTAACTGGAATAACAGCCTTGGTCATTAGCCCCTCCCCTTTACTTCACAGAACAGAAAACAAAGACGAAGAGAAGGGCAAGGACTTGTCCAAAGACACCCTGAGAGACGAGTCCAGGCCCAGAACTTCTCAGGGCGTGATGGTTAGGTTTGTGTCCACTTGGAGGAGCCAGGACCCCCAGGAAATTGGCCGTTGACTCCTCCTCCAGGATGTGGCCTCACATAATATAGCTGGACTCCACGAGGGGCTCATTGCGGCCATCAGATGAGGGTGGGGTCAGGGCTGTAGTGATGACTCCTTGGGAGAGCGGCCTCCTTCATGTGTAAGAGCTTCTTCACTTGCTGCTGGTCTGGATCCTGAACCTGGTTCTCTGGACAGGAGCCGAGGGCCCATCTTATTGCCTGCCAACTTTGGGAGCCATCAGAGCCTGCCCGCGGACTTTGAACCCTTCTGCCTCTGCAGCCACCAGTTGTGGTTTTTCTGCGCTGTCTTCCTGCTACCTGGTTCATCAGCCCTCATCGCTGCGTGAGGCAGGAAAAGCCTCCAGCTTAACACCTGATCTGAGGGCTGAGCCCCGGTGTCATCATGGTTGTGCGTGGGACTGCGGCCCACTGGGACGGAGGTTCAATTCCAGCAGTGGGGCTGGGCCTCCTACTCCCACCACCGGAGAGCAGTGATGCCCCCCCCCCAAAAACAAACAAACAAACAAAAACACCGGATCTGAAGATTTAAACCAGTACTAGAGCTCTCTGCTTCTGCAACCATGTGAGTCACTTTGTTGATATGCATTGCTTTATGTACGTGTTTCATACACACACACACACACACACATTATTGTGAGGTGCCACTGGGTGGATTCTGACTCCTATGCCCGGGTGCAGAGCAGAAGGAAACACAGTCCAGCCCTGCGACATCCTCACAACGGTTCTTCTGTTGGAGGTCATGGTTGCGGCCACGGTGTCCGTCCATCTTGGCAAGGGTCATCCCCTTTTGCCTCGGCCCTCTACTTAACCAAGCACGCTGTCCTTTTCCGGAGAATGTTCTCTCCTGACCTGTCCGAAGTCCATGAGTCCAAGCTTTGCCATTCTTGCTTCTAAGAAGTATTCTGGCTGTACTTCTTCCAAGACAGATCTGTTTGTTCTTTTGGAAGTCCGGGCTACTTTTGATATTCTTGGCCTGCGCGAGAATTCAAATGCAGCGGTTCTTCTTTCTTCTTCTATGTCCAACTTTTTAGAATATGATATATATGTAAAAATCACTGAGTTGGCCTTATCTAGAGGACTCAGCCAACCACACAATGACTCGCACTTTCTCTACTGCTTTCAAGTCCATAAGGAGCCGTGGTGTGATGGACTCGCCAAGGACTGGAGTTCTGCCGCTGGATGGGAGGAGAACGTGACAAGAAGCACGCGGACCAGGATCCGTGCGGTGTATTGGTGGTGGTAGAGATGAATGCCAACTGGTGGGACGATGGGTTTTGAAGGATAAGCAGGAGTTTTCCAGCAAGCCAACGGAGAAAGCGTGATCTCCGGGGCCAGAGCAGCAGGTGCAAAAACTCAGAGCAAGTTGAGAAAATGGCAAGAGTTTGATGTTTCCTGGGTGCAAGGTGCAGGAAGGAGGCAGGGAAAGATGAAGCCGGAGAGGCAATGCCCTGCTCCTCATGCTGAAGCAAGGCTGGGGGCTCCCAGGCTGGGTCGTGGAAGTTGTTTGTCGTGGGGGTCCTCCTGCTCCACTAGACACAGATGAGTGAGGTGGTGAGGGTCAGAGGGGAGGGGACGTTCCTCGGGTGCTCTGACCCTGGCCTCTCCATCTGATTCTGACCCTGGTCTTTCCATCCTCACCCCTTGCTGATCCCCTCCCCTCCCTCCCCCCTGCCCCCTGCCATGCCGACTGCTCGCCTCCCAGGCCAGGAATAGCACCTCACATCTGACAACCCTCAGAGGTGTTTAAATTTAATGGGCCTACTTACTTTTCCCTCCTCAGCACCTGG
>PVJH01029945.1:10334-25493 GCA_004026705.1 Nesogale talazaci | reverse complement strand
CTCTCCTCCCCCCCCTCCCTGCCCCCGTCAATGCTGTCCCGCTTTACCAATGTTAAAATCTGGTCACTTTATGTCAGATGGATCTTGGCTGAAAGCAGAGAATACCAGAAAGATGTTTATTTGTGCTTTATTGACTGTGCCAAGGCATTCTACTCAGTGGATCATAACAAACTATAGATAACCTTGAGAAAAAAATGAGAATTCCAGACCACTTCCTTGTGCTCAAGGGGAAGTTGTGTATGGATCAGGAGGCAGTTGTGCCAAGAGGATAAGGGAAGACATAGTTAGTTTCATGACTGCTTGTTGTGGATCCAAGTAAAATAAAATCTTTGACAATGTCAACCTGTTTACCATGATTTCGCTAAATGGTGTGTGGTGATATCTACTTTCTTCTTTTTTTTTTTTTTTTTTGGCATCACTGCCCTCAGGTGGTGGGAGTAGGAGGCCCAGCCTTTGTTCCGTGGAGCTGGAATCGAACCTCCATCCCAGTGGGCCGCAGTACCGTGCACAACCACTATGCCACCGGGGCTCAGCCCCTCTATCTACTTTCTTTACCTTGAATTGCAATCCATATTGAAGGCTGTATGCAATCTCCACCAGTGAGTGCTTCAAGTCTTCTTGACTTTCAGCCTCAGCCTATCACAGGTTGTCAACAAGACTTCCTCTGATCCTGATGCCATGGTGTCTCTCACGTAGTCCCATTTCTCTGATCACTTACTCAGCATTCAGGTGAAAGAGGTTCGGTGAAAAGACACAAGCCTGATGCACACCTTTTACGGTTTTAAACCAAGCAGTGGCCTCTTGTTCTGTTGGAACGACTGCTCTTGATCTGTGTACAGGTTCAGAGGGGCATACTCACATTCTGAAACTGCCATTCCTCACAACGTCATCTGTCATCACAAACAAACAAAATCCCCCGGCCATTGAGTCGATGACGACTCACCGGGACCCTAAAGGACAGGGTGGAATTTCCCCTGTGGTTTTCTGAGACTGTGACTCTCTATAGGAGTGAAAAAACAAAAGAACTCCTGCCCTCCCAATATCCTCATCTTTCTCCTGAATCGCAGCTGTTGGCTTCAAACTGTTGACTTCGCAGTTCACAGCCCACCTTGTAACCACAACACCACCAGGACCCTGAAGTGATCCATAGTTGATTATAATACACACAACTGAAAGCCTGTGCATCATCAGAAGAACAAAAGTAGGGCTGAGCCCCGGTGGCGTAGAGGTTGTGCTCAGGACTGCGGCCCACTGCGCTGGCGGTTCAAATCCAGCAGCAGCTCTCCAGGAGTAAGGCTGGGCCTCCAACTCCCACCAGAGGGGAGTGATGCCCACAAAAACAAACAAACATACAAAAACAAAAGTAAACACCTTTCTGGGATCTCTACTTTCAGTCAAGATCCATGTGACATCAGCCATGCTGGGATGCTTCTATAGAAGCCATGCTTCTATATCCTCTTCTGAATCTGGCTTGAATTTCTGGAAACTCCCTGTCTATATAGCTCAGCAACCATGGAAAAGCTATCTTCAGCAAAGTTTCACTTGCATGGGATGTCAGTGATATAGCTTGATACTTTTTCATCCTCTGTTGGGTTGTCTTTCCTTGCCGTGGACACAAGGTATATCATTGAGAAGTTATGGAGTGGGGGAATGGTGAATTGCTGCTTAAAGGAGCCTACATTTCTCTTTGGGGTGATAACTAACTTTTGAAAATAGATAATGGTGATGGCTGACACTATGGTGAAGATCATGAATGTTATTGAACTCTATCCTTAAAATGGAACTTTTTTCATTATATATATTGTATTACAATGATGTTTTAAAATGAGGCTAAGAAAATCATGAACATAACTCCAAATTTCGGGGTTTGTGTTTTTAAACCCCACATCAACAGCTGTAATTATTGTTATTTTTTTTTACTAATAACAATGATGTGATTAGCATTGACTGCCTTCACAACCCTGACTAGAGTCTTTGAGAATGTATTCCACTTGCATAAAAGATACAGTAAATGGGGAGTTATTATCAGGGACTCAAGTGGAAAGAGAATGTTTTGAAAATGATGATGGCGGCATGGCATATGTGCAAATGTGCTTGACACACTGGAGGAATGTTTGGATTATGATGAGATGTAAGAGCCCCCAATAAATGTATTTAAAGATAAAAAAAATAAAAGAGCTAAGCCCTGGTGGCCAGGTGGCTGAGTGCGGGACTGTGGCCCACTGGATTGGCAGTTCAAATCCAGCAGCAGCTCTCCAGGAGCAAGGCTGAGCCTCCCACTCTCACCAGAGGGCAGTGATGCTCCCCCCCAAAAAATTAAAAAATAAAGGATATAGTAACATGCCAAACCCAATCAGACCCACTGCCATTAAGAGGATTCCAATGCCTTCATCACATCTACTTAGAGAAGCAGTGCAAGTCTGATGCCTTGCTGATAACGTACATACCTGCTTTGTATGCGAAGGGGAAACTGACTGTTACATTATTTGGTAGTATTCAAGGAAATTTTTGTATGTCTAGACATTTATCTTAAGTATCCAACATAGCATACAGCACGGGCCTGACATAAAACTATCATTAGGAGAAGAGGAAGTGCATTTGTAAGATCTTCCCAATCTAATTATGCACTCTAAACAAAGCACAGTAGTCTTGGTTTTGTATGTTTTTTTTTTTCATTTCTTGCTTTCCACACAAAACGCACTTCCATCCAGTCAATGCTGACTCTTGGCGACCCTATAGGGTAGGGGACAGGTATCCTTGTGGGTTCCCAGAACTGTAACTCTTGAAGAATTAGAAAGTTTCATCTGGGGGCTGAGCCTTGGTGGCGTAGTGGTTGTGCGCAGGACTGAGGCCCACAGGGTTGGAGGTTCAAATCCAGCAGCAGCTCTCCAGGAGCAAGGCTGGGCCTCCCACTCCCACCAGGGGGCAGTGATGCCAAAAAAAAAAACATTCTATGTTCCTGAGTAGACATAGCAAAGATGTGTCTACCCAACTCTTGGGCAACCAACCCTGGACTGAGGCCCGTGACAACCTTACACTCTGGCCTTCCAGGCAACATAACATCCTCCAAAGGCCCCGTCAGAAGAAATCAACCTGGAAGCCCAACCGAACAAACTGGGCCTACCTCAAAACTATCTGTACCCCTGGACTGAGGACTGAAATACTCTGATGGGAGAGGAAGCACAGGACAGTCACCCCAAGACTGTCATTGGAAACAGCGGTCATTGGACCTTGGGTGGGACTCCAGTGGATGTTTGATGAAAGGGGACCCGGAACCACCATGTATTTAGTACCCTTATGTTCCCCTGGCATGAATATGACAGGTTTTTATCTGATCAGCAGAGACCTGCACTTGTAAGAAATGATAAAGGAATTTCCCCCCTCTCACCAACCCCCATGCTCAATGTAAACAGAGTTCGATCAATTAAGAATCCAATTTGTGCTAAGCAACATCTCATGGATGGCCGCTGGCCGACACTCTCCTAAAGCCCTCAGAATAGCAGTATCTTAAATGCTAAGTCATTGGTTACATTATAGATGTTCTCCATGTGATCGCCTGATCCCCCAAGGGGGTGATTGACAAAGCTTTTCTTTCTTTGTTTTTCTGCCTTTTGTTTGTTTTGTTCTTGTTGTTTTTGTGGTTTTGTCATAATAGGACTGCCAAAGCAAACCAGAGAGGTTGGAAACCCATGGACAAGCTGATGGATTCTGGGCTTCCACTAAAATCTAGCCCCAATTCAAAAAGAGTTAGTTTTGTGGGTTTTTTTTAAAACAGTTAGTTCTTATTTAATATGCATTATTCAGGTTCATTAAGAGTCACTGAAGATATGGAATTGTGATGAAGAAAGCAGAGGGTGCCCGGCTATCAATTGGGATAGCATCCTGGGGGTCTTAAAGACGTGTATGTCAACACGCAGCCATCTAAATAAGGAGTTAACTAAGTCCACAACAAAGAAGCCCCTCAGGCTATGTGACCCAAAGATGACAATAGGAAAATCCAAATAGGATGAAGGGAAAAGTATCAGAGCTTAAAAGGTGAACATCCAATTTGTAGAAGGCTGTGGAGGACCATGGGAGCCCCAAATCCACCTGCAGTCTACCTGGTCAGATGAAGCCTCTGGCAGAACCCCTCTAGCCACTGGCCAGGGACCTGAACAGCTTTCCTCTCAGACAGAGATGATGGTAAACTTGATGATGGTGAATTGAACCTTGGTATAATGTGATACTGGGTCAGTTGGCCTCCATCTGGGTCCAACTTGAATTTGCTCTAGGCCCAACTAGTTCTTGCTTGTTCCATGATAAAAATCTCTTCTTTGGTTTCTAAAATATTGATAATGGTCTTTTCTTTATCACTCTTTATTTATTTTATATATATTTTTGGCCTCACTGCCCTCAGGTGGTGGGAGTAGGAGGCCCAGCCTTTGCTCCATGGAGCTGGAATTGAACCTCTGTCCCAGTGGGCCGCAGTCCCACGCACAACCACTACGCCACCGGGGCTCAGCCCTATCACTCTTTATTTTTATCTTTATATTATTATTTTCTTCTAGCTGCTTCTCTCTCTCTTATTTTTTTTTAAGGTATTAAAAAAGGAACATGTTTCTTGTGAGCAAGAGAACACAAGCAATATAAACTCAAGAGCTTATCTGGTATTGAAGTGACCTTCCTTTCTCTATGTAGCAGAAGGGCTTAGCTTTGCCTTGTACTTGTGATTCCAAAGGTCCCCAGATTGCTCTTGACAGTCCTCTTCCGGGGGAGACGCTGAGGGAGAGATTCTGCGAGCAGTTGTGAGGGGTGACTCTCTTCAGGCTGGGAGGGATTCCTCAATTCGGCGTACCCCTACTTTTCTCCTTTCTGCTTCTGGGGTCCCACAAAACAGTCGTCGTGGCGGAAGCCCGCCCATTGCGCCCTCTCGGTGCCGGTCCAGGGTCTTCTTGATTTTGTCCACAGTCAGCGGATCTTTTTGGTTTTCAAAGAATTCTGGGAACTTCTTTTCCAGAAGCACGCTCGGGCCCTCCTTTGTGAAGCAGCACTTGTCTCCAGCAAGTTTGTGGAAGGTGAACCTCATTGTTTCCCTGGCATGTTCCAGATGAACCCTCATTTTGAGGTGCCTTGGCAAAGAGACGCAGGGCAGACGCTGAGTGAGTCAGTGAGGCAGAGGGCAGCCAAGGAGGTGTCTTATCCCCTGATAAGCTGATTGTAATGGTGTATATACAGCTCTTTTGGGAGGGGGCATCACTGCCCTCTGGTGGGAGCAGGAAGCCCAGCCTTGCTCCTGGAGAGCTGCTGCTGGATTTGAACTGCCAACCCAGTGGGCTGCAGTCCTGCACACAACCACTATGCCACCAGGGCTCAGTCTATACAACTCTTTTTTTGGCGGTGTGGGGGGGGGGGAGGCAATCACTGCCCTCTGGTGGTCATGGGCGCTACCCAGCGCTGCTCCTGAGAGACGCTGCTGGATTTGAACTGCCAAGCCCATGGGCTGCTGTCCCGCACTCAACCACTTACGCCACTGGGGCTCAGCCCTATACAACACTTTTTTTATTTTAGGCATCACTGCTCTCCGGTGGTGGAAGTAGGAGGCCCAGCCCCACTGCTGGAATTGAACCTCCATCCCAGTGGGCCGCAGTCCCGCGTACAACCACTACGCCACCGGGACTCAGCCCCTTAAGTTGCTTTTTAAAAGAGTTGTATAGGGGGGCCTCCTACTCCCCCCACCAGAGGGCAGTGATGTCCCTCCAAAAAACAGAAAATTAAAAATAAAAAGCAACTTAACTCCCAATAAAATGATTCATATTTAAAAAAAAAAAGAGGAGGGGGAAAGAGGAACTTATACCAAAAGGCCAAGTAGAAAAAATTTGGAAATGAAGATGGCAACATGTGTATAAATAAGCTTCATACAAAGGATGTATTGAATGCTATAAGAGCTGTCAGAGCCCCCAATAAAATTACTGGAAAAAAAAGTGGAGGAAAAAAAGCAACTTAACTATGGACGTGAACAATGTATCAAGAACACTACTCAAAAGGAAAGAAGAAACCCAACTTGGCCAATGGTTACTATGTGGGAAACAGGAAGAGGTTTTGCTTGGGGGCACTGAGCTTATGTCAATGGGGGTAGACTAATTTGGCACATGAGATCAATAAATGGTTTACAGCACAAAGAGCATGACCAATGGCACTGGATTACACATGTGGGTGTTGTTTGTCAGGGGGAACCAGCCCCTGACATCTGAAGGGTCAGTAGGCACAATTGTCCGGCGAGAATATATAAAGATGACAGGAAAGTCTGAGCGACTGGGAGAGAGAATGCAGTAAAGGCGTTGGGCACATTTCCTGGTAGCCTGTCCTCACCTCGGCGCCCTCTTGATGGTCCACGTGAAACTGGGAGAAAAGAGTGTCCCTTTGCTATCGTGGGACATGCAAATTCAGTAGTTGCATGCGTCACAAGGTGGGTGGTCTCTATCTTCAAGTTCCTGAGCTTTATAATGAGGAAACCTAATATCTGCATTGGGGGGGAAGGTGTGAGGGACATTGGGGTGACATGGGGGAAGAGATGGCAAAAGGATGTCTGTTTCTATTGGGAAATAAAGTCAACCTGGTGGCCACTTTAAGGCAGTATAGCTGTAAGGGGAGACTCTGTGGGAACATAAAGCAGGATAATATACCTGGACTTTACCTCTAACTTGCCAAAGTGGAGGCTTTCCCACCTCGGAATACCAGCTTTCCACTGTGATAGGTTAGAGAATATAGTCCTCGTCATGTTTCCCTCAGTGTTAGTTTCCTACAGGTGTTAAATTGGAGAGAGTTTTATTGCGCATATTTTTGCCACAATTTAAAAAAGAATAATCACATGGATAACATTGGGTACAAAGAAGAAGAAAATGTTCTAAGATTGATTGTGGTGATGATTGTATAACTCTTCTTGGTATGACTGAATTATTGAATTATATGACATACAATGAAGGGCCAATAAAACTGTAAAGAGAGAGAAAAGAGAGCCTCATCGCACTCCCTGAGAGATGGTGTGGGTTTCCAAGCGCTGGTCTTGAAGTTAGCAGCCCCCTGGGTAACCACTAAGCCACCAGGATGCCTGCTTCTTCATTGAGAGTTAGGTAATGAGAAACCACTGGTTTCTGTGAGGGTGGGTGGATACTCATGAAAGATGTCACGATAGCCAAAAAGAATAGTAATAATCAATATTTGTTGTGCTCTGTCGATCTCAAACTCACAGAGCATGTCTAACCTGTCTGAGAGGGTCGCAATTGCCTCCTTAGCAATGAGGTTTGGGGCGGTATTTTTTTGTTGTTTATCTGCCTGATAGGGTAGTAAAATCATTTACCATCTCTTTTCTAATTTACTCCACAAACAGTTCAATGGAGTATCTGCTGGTATAATTTTATAATTAGGAACTTCAGCTCTCCTGCAGGCCCGCTCCTCATTTTCCCTTTCTGAAAGGGAGTCAGAACCAATCGAGACCAAAATCCGTACAAGATTAGCCTCTTTCTTCTTCCTTTCTCCTCATTTTGAAGAACTCTATTGCGCTAGCGGGCACAGTCACTGTGGTAAAGATGTCACACCCAGGAGCTAGGTCGACTTGGAAAGCCGTCTCCACCATTGATCTTGAGGAAGTTAGCTTCCTTAAGGCTCATTTACTTATCGATGAACAATGACCCAATTTCTAACCTTGCTAGACATTTTCTCCACAGCAGCCAGACTTATCTTTTCCAAGTGTAAAATTGACCACGTCACCCAGCTCCAGCTTAAAATTCCAGTGGAACCCATTGTTCTTTTATTTATTTATTTATTTTTTAAATCATTTTGGGCTGAGCCCCAGTGGCGTAAGTTGTTGGGTGCAGGACTGCGGCCTGTGGGCTTGGCGGTTCTCAGGAGCAGCGCTGGGTAGCGCCCACGACCACCAGAGGCAGTGATGCTCCCCTCCCCTCCAAAATCATTTTACTGGGGGCTCATACAACTCTTTTCTTTCTTTCTTTAATTCAGCTTTTATCACAATTCATCCATCCAGCTATTGTATGCAAACTACATTGGTACATTTGTTGCCACCATCATTCTCAAAACATTTGCTTTCTACTTGAGCCCTTGGTATCAGCTCTTCCTTTCCCTGCTCCCTCCCTCCTATAAATTATTCAAAATAACTTATAAATTATTATAAATTATTATTATTTTGTCATATCGTACACTGTCTGGTACGCATACCTTTCAAATGACCTTCAAAATTTCAATCTACTATAGTTAGACGCCTACCTCCAACTGATGCCTCTCCTCGCATCACGCTCCTCCTAGGCCCAATTTCAACCTTATCTTCTCATTATAGGACTTTTGCAAGAGTGTGTTTACTTTATCCAGAGGGTCCTGCCTCCCTTACTACCCCCTCGACACCTCCAGTCTGACAGTCTAATGAGCTGTTTTCTCATCTTTCAGATCTTACTTGAAGTGTCCCTTGCTCTAGGTGGCAGGCACCCTTCCCCAGGTCCTCTGACGTTTGTTTGCAATGAATGGGTCACGTCCTGTGCCTTCATAGCACATCCCCCACTTGTAAGTTGACATGTGTGAGTCTGCCGGATGCCGGTCATGCCCAGTTAACTCGCATGCTCCACCAGGGACCAGACCCTTTATGGTTGTACTCAGTTTTCTGACCTTGGCACCTAGTCTTGGACCTGTCACTTAGCAGCTAATCATTTTGGAAGACACAAATAAACTGGTTACCCAAAGTAAGCCTGCAGGCACTGTGCTGGGTGGGTCATCAAAAAGGAAAGACACATCCTGAAAATCCTCACAATAACACCAGTCAACATTTGTGAAGCTCGATCTGCCTGATAGTGAAGTAAGCAGCTCCCATAAAGATTTACAATGTTTGCAACCGCAGGCAGCGCCGCCTTGAGTGGAGGTTGACGCCAGGGCAGTGGGTTGGGGCTTAAGCTCTGCGAGAGGCCCTAGTGGAGCAAAGGTCATGTGCTCAGCTGCTAATCAAAAGGCCAGTGGTTCCAATCCATCCCCCGCTCCATGAGAACAAGATGGGGCAGTCCATAAAGAGTTCTATTTGTGGAAATCCCATGTGGCAGTTCTCCTTTGTTTCTTAGGGTCATCTGAGTCCAAATCAACTTGAGGCACTGGCTTTCTAAGTTCTTCTCCCCCCTCTGGAGACTTGGATTTTAGTCTGCAAAACAGGCACCATGGGTTGGGAATAGGGAGTGGCATGCGACCAGCAGTATTTATCAAGGTATGATCCACAGTCCCCTGAGTCAGGGTAACCTCCAGCATGTGTACGCCATAGATCCCCATACTCCACTCCGGGAGATAGGATCCCAGAGGTCTAGAAGAAGATACAGAAATGCGTGTGCCTTGTACACTGGTACAAATAAGAGTTTGCAACACTGGGAACCCAGGGCAGATAAACCCCATAGGGACCAATCATGCGAGTAGCAATACCAGAAGGGGAAAGGGAAGGGAGGAGGGGAGACGGATCACAATGATCTCCCTATAACCCCCTCCCAGGGGGACAGACAACAGAAAAGTGGGTGAAGGGAGAGAGCAGTCGGTTTAAGATGTGGGGGCGGGAAATGATCGATGTTCAGGGTTCATGAGGGAGATGGTGGAGGATGGAATGAGAAACTGACATCAAGGACACAAGTAGAAAGAGAATGCTTGAAAATGATGATGACAATACATGGACAAACGTGCTTGGTTCCATGGATGGATGGATGGATTGTGGTCAGAGTTGTCAGCGCCCCAGTGAAGTGATTTTTAAAAAATAAATAAATAGAGATGATTTAAAGGTAAAATAATTAAAATTTAAAGATGAAAAAAGGAAGAAACGAGTGTGCCTACTACACCCAGGAGTGGTTTGAGAATCCCTGGTGAAAAAGAAAGAAGGGAACAAACAGACTCGCAGGGCCACTGCCTTTTAGTAAGCTCTGACTGCGTCCTGGCAGGGAGTCTATTTCCAGCCCTGGCCTAATGTCGGTGAGGAGAGCTTCCAGCACTGAGGCTAAGAGCAAGAAAGGGGTGAGACATGTTGGGTGCTCTTCCTGGCTACCTTGGCAAGGCCCTGAAGAGGGCTGGGCCTTGGGGTGGGGGTGGGAGCGGCGTGGAGGAACCAGAGCCGCTGCCTGAGTCATGGTCATAACCTGAGCAGAAAAATGGCAAGGCACTGGCAGGATCTCTGGGTGTCTCCTTCATTATTCATTTCTTCACTTGAATATTCATTGGGTACTCGCAATACAATTAATGTGCTATTTTGGGGCTACGACTACCATCAAAAATAAAACCTACCACCATCGAGTGGATTCTGACTCAGCAACCCCCCTAGAGCAATGGTTCTCAACCTGTGGGTCATGACCCCTGTGGGGTCAAACGACCCTTTCACAGGGGTCGCCCGGTTCATAGCAGTAGCAAAATGGCAGTGATGAAGTAGCCACAAAAATCATTTTATGAGGCTGAGTCTCGGTGGCGTAGTGGTTGAGTGCGGGACTGCGGCCCACAGGGTTGGCGATTCAAATCCAGCAGCAGCTCTCCAGGAGCAAGGCTGGGCCTCCAACTCCACCCCCCCCCCCAAAAAAAAAAAAAAGAAAGATTTGTGAAAAAGAACTTTCTCGACTTTTTCCTTAGGCAGAGTTTAGGGGACAACAGACACAGAGGAGGAGGAAGAGAACTTGATTTCCTTGAAACTCACCCTTTCCCACATAGTTCCTGGAAAATCTTCCAGTACATATTATCTGGTTTCAAAACTACTGAAATGATAAAATATCTTCTCATCTCTTCCATCTTCATTGATCGCCTGTGTGCAAATACCTGCAACATTTATGGTCTAGTCCTAATTTAGGAGTCAGTTTTCTTTTATCACTGGCTATAAAGTAATCAGCCTCATTTTCATGTGTGGCTTCTATACTTAGCCCTACTTGGCTGTTCAGGGAAAGGTGGTCATGTAAGCTGAAGGCAGTAGTGGGGTCAGCCTAGGCACTCGTGGGTCCAAGATGATCAGACGTGTGGCAGTAAGGACGGTAATTTCTAGTTTTTCTATTTTTTGGGGGGGGAGGCATCACTGCCCTGGTGGGAGTAGGAGGCCCAGCCTTGCTCCTGGAGAGCTGCTGCTGGATTTGAACTGCCAACCCTGTGGGCTGAAGTCCCGCACCCAACCACTACGCCACCGGGGCTCAGCCCAGGATGATGGTTTCTTCTTCTTATGCTCAGCTGCCTACTAAGGGATTGTGGCACTTACATAAACTCCTGTCAATTTGCTAGGAAACCAGTTTTCTAGCTTGTAAATCAGGTCATAGTCAATAATGCTTCTGTGTGGACATGGCCTTCTAAGGATTCCTGAATTTCCAGAAACTCCTGTCTTCCTCCCTGGAGGTGGGGACAACACACTCTCTCTGCTTGGCATTCCTGGTAAGCCACATGGAACCATGCTGCTGGCAGCCACTGCCCTGGAGAAGTTTTCACCTACCGGCCTGTGATCTTCCTGCATTCAGCATCATTGCGTGAGTCTAAAGAGGGAGTTATAAACCGGTATCAAACATGTGGGCTAATATCAGACTTATGGACATGATCTGGACGGGGCTGGGATGTTTTCTTAATATACTCTTTGATATAAAGTTCTCTCTTAGACACAGGAGTGTCTCTGGATTTGTTTCTCTAGTTAATCCAGAGTAACACAGGGATGCCAAAAAATGGCTGATCTCCTTTGGGTCTGTATTCTAGCAGGTGGGCAGGGCCAAAACAAGGAAGAGGACACCCCCTTTCAAGAGCGCCCAGTGCCTTCTTTCTCTGCTGGTGGTGTTCCCTCAAACACGGTGAATGTTCTTAAAACCCGTCCGACTTTCTTTCAGAAGTGTGCCAAGCATCACACAGCCAAGTGACACAGTACGAGAAAGATTGTCTGCTCGGAGAAATCGGTGCTGTGACAGGAAGCAGAGTGGGTATGGTGAGAAGGCTAAACGACTAAGAACATGGATTGAGACTTGAATTTGTTGAGTTCAATTGAAGATTGAGGTGAATGCTGGCTCCTAAGAGATCCAAACCTTTTGAACTGGGAGGAGAGAAGAAGAAAAAGGGCCAGGTGATCCAGTTCTAAACACCATCATGTTTTATGGACAGTACAATAAAACCTTGATGTATTGTAAAAAAAAAAAAAGAAGAAGAAAAAGGGAGGGACAATCTGATGTCTCACACAGTACTCCCACTGACATCCCAGTGGCTAAAACTGAAGTTGTACAGCCACTACTAGCAGCAAAGAAAACAGGAGAAAATATGGACTTGGACCAAGAAACCATGTGCTCAAGGAAGGGAAGCTTGGCATTTAGACTAGTGATTTGTGCCACACAAATGAGGAAAGATGTAGGAAAATGACAATACATAGAGGAAGAAAGAGAAACAGGATGAGAAATTAGGAATCAAAGACAATAAAACTGTAGCCCTCCAAGGAATTTTAAGTGCAGGATGTTAACTGCAGATTTAAAATATAAAAAGAATGGTCTATGTTGAATTGTTTTCTTAGGGAGAGGTAAGTGCTGGTGAGATGGAGGGGTGTGTGTGTATGTGTGTGTGTGTGTGTGTGTGTGTGTGTGTGTGTGTGTGTGTTTGTGTCATTGTCATTGGTACTGAAAATGTGACCCAGGGCATGTAATAGCATCAGGCATCACATGGAGCTTGTCAGAAATGTAGAATCTTAAATCCCAGTTCAGGGGGACTCAAGAGCGTATCCAGGTGCTTAATATATGTATTAAAGTTTGATCAAAGTTTGAGCTTGGATTTTCCTGTGGTATGCAATAAACCTAAAATCTCTGTTTTTTAAAGACCGAGCAAAGATTTATTTCTCACTCATGGTGCAAGTGAAAGCGGAGACAAGTGGAGAATTCTCTCATATAACTCTCATCTCAGGCCCTAGGCTGATGGAAGCGCCACCAGGTATACATGAGGCGTCATTGTGGCAGGGGAAAGGAACCAAGGACTCTCCCAGACTTCCTCACACTGCACTGTCCAAATCAAGTCCCATAGGCATGGGTGCGCTAATTTCAAGGAGGGAGGAAGAACAATGTGATCTCATTCCTGGCAGGCGAGGAATGAAAATATTAGAGAAAGCAGGGGAAACTGGCTGTAGGGAGAGTTTTCAAGGGGTAATTCCAAATCTAGGTAGTTGTAAAGTGATCAAGTTTTGAAAAGGATAGTAGCAATAGAAAAGACAAGGAAAGGATGAATAAGAGACACAGAAATAATGAAGAAAAAAAAATGATACAGACCAAGATTGGAGGAGAGGCACCTGGGCTTTAAGCATCTGGCTGAAAAAATTGATGACTTATTTTTCCCCCAATGATTTTATTGGGGAGCTCTTACAGCTCTTTTTTTTTTTAAAGCTGCATTAAATTTATTTTATTTTATTTTGTTTTTGGGGCATCACTGCCCTCTGGTGGTGGGAGTAGGAGACCCAGCCTTGCTGCTGGATTTGAACCTCCAGCCCAGTGGGCTGCAGTCCAGCACACAACCACTACGCCACTGGGGCTCAGCCCCTCTTACAGCTCTTATAACATTCAATATGTCACTTGTATCAAGCATATTTATACACGTTGCCATATTCATTTCCAAATATTTTCTACTTGAGTCCTTGGTATAAGCTCCTCTTTCCCCCTCCCTCTTTTTATGAACCCTTTTATTGGGGACTTATACAACTCCCATCACGATCCATGCATACATCCATTGTATGCAGGCCACATTTGCACACTTGTTGCCATCATCACACTCAAAACATCCTCCCTCCACTTAGGCCCTCAGTACCAGCTCCCCATATTTCCTTCTCCCCCTCCTACTCCCCCATGAACGCTTAATTTACAAATTATTACGTTTTCATATCGTATACTGTCCAATGTGTCCCTTTACTCACTTGCCTGTTGTCCGTGCCCCTGAGAGGTTATATGTAGATCCCTGAAATTGGTTCCCTGAAATTGATGACTTTTGTGGATAAATGATTAAAGGTATTGTTGGGGTCCTGAATGTCTGAAAGGCTGTGTGGAATGGGCATGCCGTGTCAAAAATCAAGGTGACTATCCCATCTTTCTCTCCAATCTCACCAATGCCCCCAACCACATTGGCTTTCTTGTTATTCCACCCCCTCAGACAGAGACCTTTGTTCCATCTTAGAGGTGTGGCTTCTTTTCTGGATAGCTTATGGCCTGTACTTGTCAAAGTGTAGCTTCTCCCAGGCGCCTGCCCTCAACTAAAGGTGCCACCCAGGCACATTTTAGCACGCTGCCGTATTTCAGTGGTCAGCACCATCCCTCCAGCCCTATCTCCTATTTTTAAAAATTGCTTCCTCTTGCCTTCACTGTCTTCCCTCCCTCCCTGCAATGAAAAAGGAAGTTTCATCTTCTGGTGCAGTGCCAGGCACAGATTGGGTACTTGTGAAATATTTACTGAATGAATGCCCACACAGACAGTTCAGTTGGAAAGTATGCGATTGGAGAAATGCAGAGAGAATTCAACAAGGGAGACCCGGGTGATGATCAAATTCCCCCAGGTGATAAAGACGAGGAAGAAACACACACACACACACACACACACACACACAGTGTTCCACCTCAGGGGTTAGAGAGGAGACTGAGCAGTTTAAATGGTCAAACAGAGCGACTCCGGAAGCCGGGGGAAAAACAAGTGTGAAACCTCAATTAAAAAACCCAGCAAACAACGTTGGGATCAGAAAGGTCACTTGTAACCACTGAATAAAGGAGTTAAAAAAACCTGGGGGGTAAAGGAGAGCAAGTATTCCTGGAGTAACTTGGCTGTCAAGGGAATGCATTCTAGTCCGGGGCTGCTTTGGGTGAAAACCCAAATCCTTTTTGAAGAGAAAAGGAAGGAGCGAGGGAAGATTGAATATGCTGTGGAGGGAGGCTCTTAACCTGAGGTTAATGGTCCCCTGGAGTGTCCACAAGTTACTTTCAGGGGCTCTGCGGACTCAAAAGTTTTATGCAGCACTTTATGAATGCGAGGAGGGGTGGGGGCTGGGCGGGGGGTAAAGAAGGCGAAAAGGATTTGTAGGTCATCTTCCAGAAAGGTCATGACTCCCTGAAGAGGAAGTGAATAGGTGGGGAAGGTTTCCTCACATAACCGCTCTAAAACAGCCTTTCTCTAGGCCTCAGCTTTTTCTTTTTTTTT
>PVJH01029945.1:0-10234 GCA_004026705.1 Nesogale talazaci | reverse complement strand
GGCGGCTGGCCCTCTCCCCGTAGCCAATCGGCTGCGGACGCAGGACGGACCAATGGCCGCGGCCAAAGCGCTTAGAGTGATTCAGCCTATCAAAGTGCAGCCTAAATTCTCCCGCCGCCCCCCTGCTTCCCTCCCCCTGCCCCCCCCCCCCCGCCAAAAAAAAAAAAAAAGAGAGCGAGATGTCGGAGGCGGGCTGATCTTCGATCTCGGCCAATCAATGGCCAATAAACAAGAAGCTTGCAAGATCAAAGGGGAAAGGGTGGGATCGGAGAGGAAAGACAGGCAGCTTCGCTAATACCATGAGCACATTTTTCTCACGTGTGAAAAGGGGTGGGGCCAGGTACGCGGCTGCACCAATGGCTGCACGGGGGCGGGGCCTCGGGGCCAGCGGGAGCCGGAGGCCCCGGACTCTCTGGGCCGCGCCTGAGGCAGACGAGACGGGGCCGGGGGGCGGCGGCGGCGGCAGCGGCGGCGGCGGGGGTGGGTGCCGCAGCTGGCGCGGGTGGATGGAGTTGGAGGGGCGGGGGGCCGGCGGTGTGGCGGGGGGGCCGGCGGCTGGGCCGGGGCGGAGCCCCGGGGAGTCGGCGCTGCTGGACGGGTGGCTGCAGAGGGGCGTGGGCCGAGGGGCCGGCGGCGGGGAATCCGGGGCCTGCAGGCCCCCGGTCCGGCAGGATCCAGATTCCGACCCGGACTACGAGGCTCTGCCTGCTGGAGCCACTGTCACCACGCACATGGTGGCGGGTGCCGTGGCAGGGATCCTGGAACACTGCGTGATGTACCCCGTCGACTGCGTCAAGGTGAGACCTGGACCGGGCTCCGAACCCGACGCGGGGCTGACCGGACCCCTGGGTCCCGTGCGGAGCCAGGGTCCAGCGCTGCCCTAGGGTCCTAACTGGTTCCTGCCAGCTGCACATGGTTTGAACCAGCGCACCGGTCAGCAAGATCGCCGCCGGGAGTTGATCGCAGTTAGGCACCGGGACCCGTTTCTAACCAGCAATGAAACCTGAATAGGGACCCTGGCTTGAAAAATCTGTCGGCCAAAACTCGGGATTTCCACTGGCACGGAACAGGACTAGGTGCGGGCTTGGGGGAGAGTGGTCTTCCGGGAAAACAGGTAAGTGCTACCTCCTTGGGGACGGGGAAAATCAGGCTGCATGGCTCGAGCGACTCTGTAGGGGCTGTAGGGGAGTGCATTTTCCCGGCTCCCGAGCCTTTCCAGGGAGTGACGAAGCAGGAGCCGGCACTTGGGCCCTCTCAGCTCGTCCCCGGGTCCCCCTATTAAACCTTAACCCGCGCGTGATGGGAAATCGTTGTGTCTTCGTTGAGAATTCCAGACTGGAGCTAGATGGGAAAGACCGCGTTCTGGTCAAGGTTTCGCTTTCTCTGTCCAGTGAACATGGTACCCCACCTATTTCCTGGGTATGAAAACAGAGCCGGGGTTAGGGCCGTGCGTCTTCAGTCCCCCAAACCGGAGAGACTGAACTCGTTTGCCACCTGACTGACGGGGACACAAAAGCAAATGTTGCTGAGTGACGAGGGAGAGGATTGGAAGGTAGAGAAGTCTGAGGAAGGTGGAAGGGGCTCCCATGTGAGAGTGGAATGTGTATGCCAGGAATTCTGTCCAGCGTCGTGGGCACCCTAGTCAGCTCCGTCGGTAGGAAGTTGGTGAAGAGGGAGGCAGGTTTACTTTCTGTGCCGTTCCTGTGCTTCAGCCGAGGGACCAGCCACGAAAAGTGACGATGAAAGTGAATGAGGTGGGGGTGGGGGTCCGTTGAAATAGTATGATTGAGATGGGCGCCTCCTTTCTATGTTGGGGGTCAGTGCAACGTGGGGGTCAGAGATGGATGGACACTGAGCTTAAACAGCAATGATGTGACCAAATGGCTCTGGACTGGACAGTGTTTTGTTGTTGTCCTTGTGTATAAAGTCACCATCAGTAGAGATTGCTTGGCTGACACCTGTCCTAATAGCAACTTCAATGTTAAGGGTCACAGTTAAATTATTCCAGAAGGTTCCTCCTTCGACTGGGACTTTGGCAACTATTCCAATGGAGGTGAATCACAACTCAGAAAAAATCCAGAGGTCTCTTCTGCCACCCCCTGGCCCCTGCACTGGTTCAGGGCTTCGTGTTTTCCTTCAGGCTACGGAGGAGGGATTGGAGAGAGTGCTCGTGTAGGGGTGTGGATGACAGGCATCAGTCCAGCTTATTGCCAGGGCCACTGCAAATGCAGTAAATGGACTTGACCCATGACCCTTAAATGTCCTTGTCAACGGAGAGAACCAGAAAGGAGCAGTCGCAACCCTGAGACAGAAGAGGATGGGTGATATTCTAATAATACCGATGTGTGAAATGAATATGAGCATATAAGAAAGATCCAGACGTTTTACATAAATAGACTCGAGGTCGGATGACTGAATTATTAATAACAGCTAGCCAAAAGTTAGCAACTAACTGCAAAGTAACCTCTAACTGCAATGTCACCTAGACTGCCGGGTCTAAGATGATGTTTCAGGATGGGTAGTTCGCAGGTGAGATTGGGGGAGTGACAAGAATGTTTCAGTGGCTCGATAAGCACATTGTAATGGTGACGACTTAAACCCATCACTGTAGTCATCTGTAAGTGTCCAGTAGTTGCTGTAGTTACCTTGGGAGGCCGGTGTAGCCCTACCCATCGTCCATCTAGTCACACAGAACCGCTGCTGCAGACGTGTGATCCATTCCTCTCTCGAGAAAGCCCTCACTTACATTTGGGGGTACCGCTAATGGGGGGAATCACTTTCCTGTGATCAGATGGGGTTGGTTCTTCGTAACTGAGACCAGTATGAATCAAATCTGGTAAATGAGGTAGAAGATGGAAACTGACGCCCGAACCTCGATGGGGGTGGGGGTGGGGGTGGGGTTGTCAAAGAGATAGGACAGGAGCCAGAATACAAGGAGACTGGTTTTCTCCTGAGGAGACACCTCTGAGCGCGCCAGAAATGTTTTGAATAACTGCAGCCCTGCTGGGATTTGTCTCCTGAGGGTAGAACTGCCTGGAGAATACCTCTTAGAAATTTAGATAAAGCTCTGGAATTTTTGTTTTAAAAAGTGTGTGTGGGGGGAGGTGTTTGGTGGTTGTTTTTTGAAGTTGCATTGCATCATAGCCGTGCCTCCCGAGCCCTGCCCACATTAAAGAGGTCATTATGCGATCTGGAAGAAAATTGCTCCCGAGTCTTCAAAAACACAAAAGCTTTATTTAGAAGAATCATTTTCACTTGTCATTCATGGTGGGGTTTCATTGGCTGCAGGGAGGAATGAGTTATGCCAATAGGATTTGGTGTCATTAAGTGTGTTAAACACTTGGACACTGGGGACAAAAAAAAAAAAAAAAGACCCACAAAAAAACCCTCACAGCCATCCAGTCGAAGCTGGCTCAAAGTGACTCTGGAGGACGGGGTAGAACTGCCCCTTTGGATTTCCGGGTGTTTGGAAGCCCTGTCTCTCTCCTGTGGGGAGCAGTGAAATTGGAATCCCTTCCTTCAGGAAGGGCTTCCCAGTTCTCTAGTCCCCAGCAGCTATACTTCCTCTTTCACTCTGCGCAGCTGGCGGTGAGGACCCTGGCCCTGGCCCCGGAACTGGAGGCAGGTGCCCCTGTTGGAGCCGAAGCCCATCCCCAGGTGCTGCCTTTAATCCATGAGGGTGTGCACCCCCAGGCACTCATCATGCTCCGGTTCATTTAAAATGCCCTTGTGAGGGACCACGGGGAGTCGGCCCGGCCTTGCTAAATCCAAACTAAGACAGATCCTTTGCTGTGGAGTCGACTCTGACTCTATAAAATCCCAAACCACGTCGCGGCCGATGCATTGCAGCCCATTGGCGGCGGCAGCCACCGCCAGTTGCCTAGTCACCACCCACAGCAACCGGCTCCGACAGTCCAGCAGCCCATCGGGTTTCTGAGGCCGCGGTCATGCAGCAGACAGCCACATCTTCCTCAGGCAGAGCAGCCGGCACAGGGCTCTCAACCTTCCTCAGGCGGTGGTGACCTACCCCCCGCCCCAATCATAAAAGGATTTTCATTGTGACTTCATCACTGTCATTTTGCTGCTGTCATGAATTGGGCGCTCCCTATGAAAGGGTCGTTCCACCTCCAAAGGGGTCTTGGCCCATAGGTTGAGAACCGCTGATGAAGGAGGCATGAACCACCGACGTTTCCCTTAGCAGCCTGGAATCATGAAGCGTTGGGAGCAGGAGGTTCAGGAGAAAGACGAGGCTTTCTGTTCCCATAAGGCAGACTTTTTATATAGGGGGCCAGTTCACTGCCTCTCAGACTGTTGGAGGGCCAGACTGTAGTTTAAAAAAAAACAAACTGGGCTGAGCCCCAGTGGTGTAAGTGGTTGATAGTGGGACTACAGCCCAGGGGCTTGGCGGTTCAAATCCAGTGGCGGCTCTCAGGAGCAGCGCTGGGTAGCACCCACGACCACCAGAGGGCAGTGATGCCCACAAAACAAAAACAAATAATAAATACAAAAACCAAACTATGAACAAATTCACTGCAGACCTGAGATGAGTCGGCTGCTAAGCAGGACAGGCAGTGGCAGCAAAAACACCCAGCAGCCGGATAAATGTCCTCAGTGGGCCGCATGTGCCCCGTGGGCCGTACTTTTCGGATGCCTGTCATAAAGAGTTACAGGGTCAGAAATCCACAGGGCCAGTTCTACCCTGTCCCAGACAGTCACCATGAATCAGAATCAATTCGATGGCAGTGAGTTTGTTTGTTCCTTAGTGGGAGTCTGGGGGTCCAGATAAGTTCCAGTGTCCTTTTTTTGGGTCTCAGAAGCCAGCCCTCGACTTGAGACTGTAAAGCTTAGAGGTGCAGACTTTGCTACCTGAAACAGCTCTCATCTCAAATTGTCCAGCTCAGTACCCCGCCATCACCAAGCAAAACCCACTCAGCCGTCAAGTTGGTTCTGGCTCGTAGTGACCCTTTGGGACAGGAGAGCCGATCTCCTCTTTGTGGGGTGTGCATGGTTGTTGTCTTTACTGACGCAGATTGCCACAGCTTGCTTTTGTCAAGGGGGCTGGTGGGTACCCGTTGGCTGCCTTTTGGGCCCTGGAGTCTCCTACCTGTCCACGGTGTTGGGAAGTGCTTAATCGCTCTCGAGTTTTTCCAATCATTAAATGAAGATATAGGCACAAAATGCACCCCAGAACAATGGCTGGTTACTCAATGCTGAAAATTATGCCGAGGTCACATAATTCAAGCCACACTCACACCATGAGGCTGATTGGTCTGACTCCCCAGTGTCCCAGACGGTCTCCCAAAAGCAGATTTCAAGAGTCAAGCAAGGCACGCAGTTTCTTACGGGTGCTTGAACCCATGGCCTTCAGATCACTAACTGCACATATAAAGCCCTTATCGCCACAGAAAAGAAATTGAACATGAAAGTAAAAATTAAGGCTGGGTCTCCTACCCCCACCAGAGGGCGGTGATGCCAAAAATTTAAAAAAAATAGAAAGTAAAAGTTACACAGAAACTGAGCTCTGAGTAGAGCAGAAACCCGAGAAGGAAAATGCAGACATGTCCTGCTACTTGTTGAAAAAAGCGGTCAGAACTTTTACAGGCAGGAAACCTGCAGGACTGGGAAAAACAAGGCCAGTCCTAGCGAGTTCCAGCCTTCTTAGGTGTCACCGTTGGTAACTCAACCTCATTTGTTAGTTGTTAGGGCCATGTGTGTGTGTGTGTGTGTGAAATGGCTTTTACAGGGGACCGTGCTGTCACGGTCTGTGAAGTCTAAACATGAACTCACAGCTCAGAGAGTCGGATGTGGGCACAATACAAAGCCATACGTTAACAGATGACAGCGCTGAGTCACAGAGCAGTTAGGTGGCACACCTTAGGCCACATGTTTAGTGAAAGCTGGGGCTCCGCCTCAAGCCTGCTTCTCCCAACGGGGCTTGGCTTTTACCAAGCCACTTACCTCTCAACTTGTCCGCTGGCTGTTCTCCAAAGGCAGGGCGCCCTTTACATGGAGCCCTTCAAGGCCGTTCAGGCATTCTTATTGGGTGATTTCATCTTTCTGCAAAAGGTCGATTGACTGACTCACAAATTGGGGGGACAAGGGGGGTTGTGCTTATTTCTCTTGGGCATCGCTTGTTCCCTATTTTCTCGCCGCCAGCACGTGTTTTCATTGAATGGGAGTGGTGGTGGATGGCGGCAGCTTGGGACAGTGCTCACGGTGATTTAACCCACAACCTGTTTTCCTCCTGTGGCTGGGTGGCTTCAGGCCCCCAGGGCCAGACCTTCCAAGACTGGCTGCCCCAATGTGCCGTTGGCTCAGCAGAGCACTGCAAGTTCTGAACAGGTTTCCCTGCGTCCTTTCCACTAAATCTATGGAAGCACACAGTCGGGAACCCATTTGGCCCCAGCATAGCCTAATAGTCTCTTCACAGGACTCCCCAGGTGGGGTTTTATCTCACCGCCCTGTCACCCCCCTGGAGGGAGGAGGTGAGGGGAATGTAGGCAGTTAGGAAGGGCAGTCTGTATTGAAAATCCAGGAGGTCGGCTTGATGGTTTGAGAAATGAACATTTCTTTCTTCCTTTTTAAACAATCATTTTATTGGGGTTCATACAACTCTTCTGATCATCCATCCCTCCCTCCATCCATCGTGCCAGGCACATTTGTATTTTTGTTGCCATCATCATTCTCAAAACATTTTCTTTCTACTTGAGCCCTCGCTATCAGCTCCCCCTTTTCCCCCTCTCTCCCTCCCCATCCCCTGTCCCTCATGAACCTTTGTGAGTTTGTAAGTTATTATTTTGTCATGTCTTACACTCTCCGACGTCTCCCTTCAACCACTTTTCTGTTCTCCGTCCCCCAGGGAGGGGGTTTATGTAGATCCTTGTGATCAGTTCTCTACCCCACCTTCCCTCCACCGTCCTGATTTCACCACCCATCACTGAACCTCAGGGGTTCATCTGCCCTGGATTCCCTGTGTTTCCAGCTCTTATCTGTACCAGACTACATCCTCTGGTCTAGCCAGGTTTGTAAGGTAGAATTGGGGACACGATAGTGGGGGTGGGGGAGCCATTAAAGAGCAAGAGGAAAGTTGTATGTTCCATCATTGCTACATTGCACCCTGACTGGCTCATCTCTTCCCCGAGAGCCTTCTGTAAGGGGCTGTCCAATTTTCTACAAATGGGCTTTGGGTCCCCACTCTGTACCCCCCGCCCCCCTCATTCACAATGATATTTTTTTTTGTTCTTTGATATCTGATCCCATTGACACCTTGCGATCACACAGGCTGCTGTGCTTCTTCCACCTGGGCTTTGTTGCTTCTCAGCCAAATAGCTGCTTGTTTATCATCAAGACCCCCAAACGCTAAATCTTTTGATAATTGGGCACCATCAGCTTTCTTCACCACATTTGCTTATGCACCTGTAAGAAGTCATTTTATTGGGGCCTCTTACAGCTCTTAGCACCATTCTTACATCCATTGTGTCAAGCACATTTGCCTGTATGTTGTCATTATCATTTTCAAAATATCTCCTTTTACTTGATTTATTATTTCCATGTTTTAGACCATCCACAGTCTCCCACCAGCCTGTTGTTCTTCAGAGAGGGAGGTCGTTCTACGTTGATCCTTGCCCTGCCTGCAGTGTGTCACCTGCCAAGTGTTCCAGTCCCTGTTGGTGGCTGGAGGAACTCATTTGGGAGGAATGTAGATTGCTTACGGCTAATCCAGACCTGTCCATCTGGATTAGTTTCTTTAGTCCTGTGCACTTGTGAAAGGTGTTACTCGGCTGAGCCCCGGTGGCGTAGTGGTTGAGTGCGGGACTGCGGCCCACTGGCTTGGCGGTTCAAATCCAGCAGCAGCTCTCCAGGAGCAAGGCTGTGGAGCTCCCATGACCACCAGAGGGCAGCGATTCCCCCAAAACAAAACAAAAACAAAAAGAATTAGGCCACCAGGAAGATGCAAATTTTAAAATCCAGGCTGAATCCAATGGCTAGCATGAAACCGGACTTTAAACTAAGGTCGGCTATCCATCGTCCCTCTTCACCCTCTCATGGCCCACCAGGCGCTCGCTCGCCCACTTCATGACAGACAGGCAGTAGCAAAATGACGGTGATGAAGTAGCAGCGAGAATCGTTTTATGGTTGGGGGGGGGGGCGGTCACCACAATAGCAGGCGGTCACCACAATAGCAGGAACTGTATGAAAGGGTCGCGCCCTGAGGAAGGTTGAGAACCACTGCTCTCAACCTTTGCAGACACAGCTCTGTCACAAAACGATTCAGCACTTACCTTTCGAGTGCCCAGGCAGCTCTGCTGCTGTGGGGTTCCGAGTTGGGCAGCAATCTGTGTAGCTGGCGGTTCAAAGCCACCCGCAGCTCCTGGGTGGGAAAAGACCGGGCTATTTCTACTCCCGTAAACAGAGTCTGGGGAAGATGGGACTTTCTGCTGCTGTAAAGTCACAGTCTCCTTAAAAAACAAGTTACAGTCTCAGAAACTCACGGGGGCCACTCTGCCCTGCTCTGTAGGGCCACTGCAGTGGCCTTGCTGAAACGGCAGTGAGTTCAGTTTGGAGTTTATAGTCTGAGAAGAGCCCTGATGGTGTCGTGGATTACACGACGGGCTGCTAATGTGAGGTCAGCGGTTGGAGCCCACCGGCCTCTGCGGGAGAAAGTTGGGGCTTTCCACTCCCATAAAGGTCTGCAGTCTGTGAAACACACGGGCAGTTCTCACCTGCCCTGGAGTCGAGAACAGAAAAAACCCCGGGGGAGATCCTGGGCAGTGATCTTCAATGATCGATTGAATGTGCTTTAATTTCAAGGAGGATCAATAGACAGAGGTCTTCAGTTTGCCCAAATTTCAATAGAACGTTGTCTAGAAACCTCATATCGCGTTATCTACCAGACACTGCTGCTCAAATCATTGCTTCCTTCAGACCCCACGGATTATGTTTATCGAGAACTGTTTTTTCTTAGTTGCTGATACCAGTTTTTAAATGTGAGGGGCGACGACGTACAAATCTGGCACCCCCTTCAGGCTGGGAGAGCAGGTTGGTTTCCAGATGGCCACTCCCACTTGCCCAGGCGCAGGGGAGCATGTTCGCTGCCAGGACGGGAGAACGGTCTAGCATCCCACTTGCAGGCCCAGCCTGCCAGGCCAGAGGATGAGCACAGGGTGTGTGGTCAGAAGGCAGACCCAGGACCAGTGGCCAGATACGAGACGCACAGAGCCTGCCCCAGACAGCCCGTAGCCCTTTTGAGCGTAGACTGCATGTGCAGAGAACGCGCTGCCTGCGTCTCCTGAAGAACCGAGCAGCTTCTGAACCACGTGCGTGACGCCGACTGCTGGGACTGGGAGCCAGTTAACTCAATGTGGATGTTCGCAGGGGAGCGAGGGGGTTCTCCCTTAAATGGGGGAGAGGGCCTGGGGGGAAAGGCAAGAAAAACAAAGACCCAAGGCTTGGAGAGGTTGGATACAGACTTGGAGAAGAACTCAGGATGGACGTAGGAGCCCTGGTAGCGTCTAGTGACCGCTGCCCTCAAGGTCAGGAGTTCAAAACCACTCCCTCCTCCGGGAGAAAAAGACCCTTTCCAGCAGCCTTGGGAACCCAGAGGGGTGATTGTACCTGAGCCTCCGGTTGGTTGAGTTTGGTCTGGGGTCAAGGCGGCGTGCCAGCCATGGTTCCCCATGTGAGGTCCACCAGGTGAAGTGTTCGGGTGGGGCGAGGGGCTGGCACCACTGACGTCCTTCTTCTTGCTGTGATTTCAGACCCGAATGCAGAGCCTACAGCCCGACCCAGCCGCTCGCTACCGCAACGTGTTGGAGGCCCTCTGGCGGATTATAAGAACCGAGGGCCTTTGGAGGCCCATGCGGGGGCTGAACGTCACAGCAACGGGCGCAGGACCGGCCCACGCCCTCTATTTTGCCTGCTACGAAAAGTTAAAAAAGACATTGAGTGATGTAATCCACCCTGGGGGCAATAGCCATATTGCCAATGGTATTGAGCCTTCCTGCGCCCTTCTCCTACTTCCCCACCTCTTTTTTTTGGGGGGGTGGGGGGAGGGGGAGGGCATCACTGCCCTCTGGTGGTCATGGGAGCTACCCAGCCTTGCTCCTGGAGAGCCGCTGCTGGATTTGAACCGCCAAACCCATGGGCTGCAGTCCCGCACTCAACCTCTATGCCACCGGGGCTCAGCCCCCTTCCCCACCTCTTTGGGCTTCGGTGGTGGTGGTGGTGGTGGCGG
>PVJH01029944.1:0-25368 GCA_004026705.1 Nesogale talazaci | reverse complement strand
AATGGAAACATGGCGCTCAAGGGGAACTGTTCCGATTAGGGCACTTTCTAGCCCAATGTCCGTGTTGCCAGCAAATGTAGCACTTGGTGCCTTGTTCAAAGGGAGATATTCAATGGCCATTGGTCATCAAGTACAGCCAATACCTGGGCAAGCGGGATGTACTTCCTTCTCTCCCTCTGAGCCCAAACATCCCCTTCCTTATCTCTATTATAAAAAGCCATATTAGCACAAGCAACCATCCCCTGTAGGGTAGCGCCTTCAGGTTTCTGCACTAGGCTTTGGAGCTGTTTGTGACTGCTCGGTGCAGTCTGGATAAAAAACTTGTCCCTGAGTAAGACTTGTCCCTCATAGGATTCTTTATCTGTAGCAATATGATTCTCCAAGGCCTCTGTTAGCCACTCTTAAAATAGGTCCCTGGTTCAAAGTAGGTTCAATAGGTCCCTGATTAATGGCATAATTAATGAGCTATTGCCGACGTGACTGTTGTCCACTTGCAATACATACCAGGAAATGTTTCCATGCCCACTTGTCCTAGGCACACTATGATTTCCAGAAGGGTCAGTTCAAGGTACAGCGGTTTCCTCTACTGGGTATTTTTCATTCACCACATGGAACTCCTCTGCAAACTTCCTAGCATCTTTGAACACTCATTCTTTCTCAATGACTTTCATAGTCTGTCTCACTATGACCATTACATTCTTCCACGTTAAATCATAGGCTAGGGTGAGGTGCTGAAAGTGTTCTATGTGCTGTTCTGGTTTATTAGAATAACTGACCAAGTGATTTTTAATTTGCTTAAGTTTGATTAGGGTGAAAGGTCTGTAAACTGCCTGGGGACCAAACTCCACAGCTACCTCTACTATAGGTGGAATGTTAAGGGATCAGGAAATAGTTGATCCTAAATCCAGGGTCCCTTAGTGGGTCCAGGGTGCACCAGGAACAAAGATCTCAAGTGCTCCTCAAAAGAAAAAATGCTCTAGCATATGACATCTCCTTCCATTCCCCCATCTTTCCACAGAAATGCTCTAACTGAATCAAGGTTGTTAGGGAGAGTGTGCCCTTCCCTGGCCATGATTCTCCTTTTTTGAAAAGATGTTGTGACCAAATAGAATTGCAAAATGAGATCAGCTTCTGTTTGTCCAGCCGCTCAGGATCAAATTTATCCCAATTAGACAGGATACACTGGAGGGGGGCAATTTCTGGGTATCAAGCTGGCAAGTTCCATCTAGAAAACACACAACAAAGAGGTTATCAAGAACTTGCCTCAAAGTCAACAGGTACTGTGAATCTGAGGCCTCGGGCAGATGCCCCAGCCTGAGGGAGGGTTCTGGGACCAGTCACTGGAACCAACGTTAGGTCCAACTGCTTTCTAGACCACAAGCTAGGAGGGTCACTGCTTGGGGTGACCCCGTGACCTTCAAAGACACCTGCTAGCAGGAGCAGACTCTCAAATCTCTGAAGGGGGGATGTCTGTCTGGCAGCTTGGGGAAACCTTTAGGGAAATTGGAATTTCTGGCTGGAAAATCAAGGTGACTGTTCCCAAAAGTGTTGGGTGCAGCACCACTAAAAGGTCAAAGTTAACAGCCACTTGGGCTAAACTTCCGAAGGCCTTTGGCCTTGGCCTGGGAAAAGGAAAACCTGTCAGCAGCCAAAGAACAAACCCACGCTGGTCTAACACTAAAGCAGCTTGTTTGTAAAACAAGGAGAAAGCTAAAGGGAATGGAGAGGGATAAGAAAACATTGGGCTCTGTGCTTAGGCTGGGCTAACTCCCAGGCCTAAGCAACCAGCTACCTAGGTATGGTACCCCCACCTGTCTGGAGTGGTGGACACCATCTTGGCCAGGTTCACAAGCTCCGTTGCCCTGCAGCCAAAATGGCGGACACCTGGGGCGCTATCTTGGCAGAGAAGGTAGAGCCATGCGGTTGGAAAAATGGCGACTGCAGCTTGTGGCTTAGCTGAAAGTCAGCAGGAGCCAGAGCCAGGCGTCCTACAGAAACCAACTGGGTTTACACAGGTGCATCCAGCCATCTAACTGACTAGAACCCAAAGCATCCTACTGAGACTCAAAAAAGCTTTGGGTATCACACTTCTCCAGCCCTAAAGGCAACAGCGTCCCGGCCCCCTCCCAGGAATCAGGACTTCAGAAGGCATGCGAGCTCCCAGGAAAGAAGGTACAGAGAGGCAGAAGTAAAGTTCCATACACTGTATACCAGTAAAAATAGACAAAAAGGCAGACACAAAAGGATGGGGCTGCAGTAGTACATTACAAGTGTCTCCATGAGCCCATTCTCCAAGGGACCATTCTTCCCTGTGGCTTTGGCAGGAGGAGTTCAGCCTGGCTTCCTTTCCAGCTACGCACTGTCTCCCGTGGGTGGTGAGGTGGAAAACAGAAAGTGCCCCCAAACCTATTAGACCAGGATGTGAGGGCCCCCTCCAAGAAAATATCTAGAGCCGGCTTACCTTGGATCTCCAAGACACGGCACCAATTGTATGATATCTCTGGAGAGAGAGATATGCCTCAGTCCTTGATTCCCCAGGAGAAAGAATTTACTCTGAAGCCTCGTTCATGATGCAAGTGAGTTTTATGAAAAGTAGAAGAAGTTTCAGATTGACACAGGCACTTGCAGGGCCCCTCACCCACGTCTGTGCTCAAGAAAGTCACTCCATCGGTTCTGGGCTCCCGCCTTTACAATTCTTCAGCAGGGAGTCATGGTTGGCGACCCTGATTGACTCCACTAGATGAATTGTGTTCACCTGGCCTAGGTGGGCCATTCCAGGTGCAGCGTCCACCCAGGTGTACCTCCCCTTCCTGGCCAGAAGTCTGGATCTCTGAGCATGCTCACTGTACCCCACCTTCCTAGACGATAGCTCGAACCTCCAAGCACGCATAATGGATGCCTGAGTCCCTAAGCTCAACTAGCTAACAGTAGCTATAAGCTAATTTGAAACTCGGCCCCTAAAAAGTAGAATAGATTGATGGATGGATATATCCGGGGTGGATTTATGATTAAAACAAGTGTTAACAAGATATTAAATCTAGTAGGTAGCTATATAGGTGTTCGTTCTACATTTCTTTCAATTTCTGGCTTTATTTGAAATTTTTCATAATAAATGTTTTGGAGTAAAAATATTAGAAGAACTAACTTCTCCCCACACATGGTTTCATGGGGGTGGTGTGAGGGTCCAGGAGAAAAACTGACTGAGTTCCTCAGAGTGAGCCTAATCACAAAGGCCACTGCTCAGAGGCCTGACTTACCTTACCAGCTCTAACTTCTGGCATGTTCCATCCCACAAGTAGCTATAATCCATTATTAGATCCCCAACACTAAACCCCTGAATCTATTATCTTCACTATTAATTGAATTGCATGCCTGGACCAGATTGAAAAATGGTAATAACCTCACCCTGACTCATTATTTCCTGAGTCAGTCTTGGTAATCGTTCATCTTCATGCAGGTAAATGACCAGGTCTCTGATGTGCGGTTTATAGGCTGTGTTTTATTTGTTTTTGTTTTTGTGCTGGTGGCATGACGTGGGAAAGAGAGGAAACTGTTCATGCAAGCTTCTCTTTCCTTGATTTTCAAGTGACATGACAGAAATCCCATCGACACAAATTCATAGAGACACTGTAAGCAGGGTAGAAGGGTGTCTGTGAGTTTCTGAAACCGTAACTCTGTATGAGCATAGAAAACCTGGTCCTTCTCCCGGGGATGATAGAATATTGAGAAATTCAGACCTGGGAAGCCTGCTAAGATCATGGAAATGAGCAGTTCTGAGCACACAAAACTCAACCTGCACCACTTGGTGATAGATGTAGTCTTTTGCAAGAAACAGATGGTTTATTAGCAGCTTTGTCAGAAAATTCAGCTTCCAGTTGATTCTCCTATAGATAAGCTTCCCAAGGTACATTCCTGGCATACATTTGTAGCCCATTTAACTACTCAGCAGTCTCAATCAGGGGCCTTAGTATGTCTTACTTCTCTTTAACTATTGATTATTCTCTCTTTCCAGATGAAAAAGTAGTTCAAAGTTCTCTTCAAAGAGCATATCAGTCAACATACAATCTCAGAGTTATCAGAGCCAGACTATTAGGCAGACAGAGGTAAAAGTCCTTCCCAGATTAGATATATATGTCATGACTATTATTGGATAGGTAAGGCATCAGAGTGACCCTGCTTTATTACAATTTCCCTAGAAAGTATATCTTTTCTTGGAATCAACATTCTTGCTACTCCGACTCTGGCCTACAAAGAAGCTTCTAACTCTTAAAATGGTTCTTTGAACTTATGTCCTCCTGTTAAAGACATCATGTTTGGTGAATTAGATGGGCAGACAGAGACTTGTCAAGGGAGATTGACGCAGTGGTTGCACCAAAGGGTTCAAACAGGAAAACAATTGTGACCAGCTCAGGACCAGTCATTGTTTTCTGTATGTTCACTGTGAGTCGGAGCCAACTCAGGGACACCTGATAGCAACAGTAGCAACTGCAGTGTGCTCTGCAACAGTCTGCCCTGCAACATTCAGTCCATTCTGGGCCTCTCAAAGGGGAGAGTTTTCACACCAACAATTTTGTTTTTTTATTATTATTTTTTTTATTGCTATTATTTTATTATTTATTTTATTATTTATTTTATTATTGTTGCTATTATTTTATTGGAGGCTCCTGCAGCTTATAATACAACCCATACATACTGGTATATCCATTGTGTCAAGCACATTTGTACATATGTTGCCATATCATTTTCAAAGCATTTTCTTTATACTTTATATCGACTTTTCATTTTTCCCTCCCTTCTTCCCTCCTGAACCCTTGATAAATTACAAATCATTCTTTTATATCTTACATCACCTGCTGTCTCCCTTCACCCACTTTTCTGTTGTTCACACTCCTGGGAGGGGGTTATATGTGGATCCTTGCGATCAATTCCCCCTACTTTCCCATCACCCTCTTGGTATCTCTATTTTCATTATTGGTCCTGAAGGATATATCTCTCCTGGATTCCCTGTGTTGTGGACTCTTATCTCTAGCAGTGTAACATGTTCTGGTCTAGTCAGATTTGTAAGATAGAATTGAGGTGAGGCAGAGGAAGCATTAAAGAACTAGAGGAAAGTTGTATGTTTCATTAGTGCTATACTGCTCCCTAACTGGTTTGTCTCTTCCTTTTAACCCTTCTGAAAGGGGACGTCTAATTGTCTAAAGATGGGACTTGGGTCTCCACTTCATCCCCACCCCAGCCCCATTTATATTGCTAAGATTTTTGTTCTGGGTCTCTGATGCCTGACACCTCAGGATCACACAGGTGGGTTTGCATCCTCCATGTGGAATTTGTTGCTTCTCAGTTAGATGGCTGCTTGTTCATCTTCAAGCCTTTAAGATCCCAAATGCTATATCCTTTGATAGCCGGGCACCTTCAACTTTCTTCACCACATTTGCTTATGCACCCATTGTGTCTTCAGCCATCATAGCAGGAAGCACATCAACTACTGTCTTCTTCATTATACACTCCATTCAATAGACTTCAGCTATGATACCACAGTTTCTATTTTAAACGTTTCTCATCTACCTGTCCTTCATTTTTAGATGTACTCTTTTATCCATAGAGTAGCTAGAAATCAGAATTGACTCCAAGACAGCTAGTTTGAATTTCAAATTTCTTTTCCCTATATAGTGGTGCAAATGATTGTCACCCTACACTGCTAACAAAAATTGGAGATTTGAATCCTCCCAGAGGTTCTTCCAAAGAAATACCTGGTGATCTATTCGCAAAACATCAGCCCTTCAAAGCCCTCGGACACACCTGAGGTGACCACAAGTTGTCACAATCAACTCAAGAGCAACTGGATTTTCTCTTTGGTTTTGTCTGTAATCCAGTCCCAAAGAACATAAAATACATAACTCACTTATTGTTCCTTAAATAAATAGAAATTGCAGAATTAGAGCTTCATTTTATATGATGAATTATCACAGTACTACCACCAATATGCACATCTTATAAAGAACACCCCCTTCATCACCGACATGTGTGTACTCATATCCTTCTTTGGAAATAATTTTGAGATGGGCAGGGTTTGGGACTTGAAGTGAAAAGCACGGAAACTAACCTTAAAGGTTGCTTACTGTGTGGCAGTCTTACACACAGCACACTCACTCCCCATATATCCCCAGCAGCACTGTGAGACAGGGGCAAGTGACCAAGGCTATGTGGTACAACTGAATATGAGTAGGCTGGTAAAGCAGACAGGATTACTTTACTCCCGGCTTAACCACACAAGTGTATTAATTAACCTATTTGTATCTCCTTTATTAGATGAGAAAAAATAATTTGGTGGGCATCACTGCCCCCTGGTGGGAGTAAGCGGCCCATTCTTGCTCCTAGAGAGCTGCTGCTGGGTTTGAACAGCCAACCCTGTGAGCTGCAGTCCCGCACACAACCACTACGCCGCCAGGGCTCAGCCCTGAGAAAAATAACTTTTGTAAGGTTATTTGTTCATTTTGTTTTTCAAATGGTCCTGCCATGGGCTGGGGTTAGCAACCCAACACCTAACACACAGCATAAGCAGGGATTCTTTTTACTCTAGTAACACAGATAGCAAATATCCGGGGTTTCAACACTTTTCACACATAATAAGGTTACTTATAAAATATAACAATTTCATGGAACACCCACACACATTTAATAAAGCATATTATTTTTAAATAAATCACTTTATTGATGGTGTTATAACTCTTATAGTAATCCATACATCAATTGCATCAAGCTCATTTGCACATGTGTTTCTATCCTCATTCTGAAAACATTTTCTTTTTGCTTGAGCCCTTGGTATCAACTCCTCTTTTGACCCTCCATCTCCTGCCACCTCTCACCCTTGTGAACCCTTCCTAAAATTACAAATTAAGATAATTATCTCTCAACTACAACAACACTTCCTGTTTTGAGTTCATCACTGGAAATGTATAATAACAAGCCTTAGCCCTAAGAGAACAAAGATATTTTAATAAAAGAATGAATCTCTACCTAACTTGCAGGAGAGGTAGAGATCTCATGCCATTATAAAATTTGTCAGGACAATATTGACTAAAGTAGCATTTACTGAACATCTTAGAATAATAATCCTGTCCTTTCAAAAATTTGTTCTTTCTTATTAGTTATTTCCATTTTTTCATTTTTTTCTAAAGTTATTCCAGAATTGAGAAATTTAATAAATGTTTACTGGAAAAACCGGGACCCTATTCAAAACTTGTGCAACCCTCAAAAGACTTGGTTTGTATTTGGTATGTGGAGCTTCCACTATTGCTTAATTTCCACACCCTTTACATTCCTCAGAAACCTGCAAGTGAGAAGTCAACAAGAAATTGTTCACTTATGTCTTCCAGCACCAAGTAATGAAAAGTAAGAAATTTTAAAATAACTAAATACTCAAATAGCACTTGCTTTTTAGAAAACCCAAGTCCTTCCCAGATGTCAGCCAGCATCTTGCATCTCTTTCTTGTCTTGTCTGGGTCATAAAACTAGTGCCACAATCGTAGTAATACTGTAAGGAAATTCATAGCTATGGGTGTAATTTCAATGTTGCATTAGGCTAACCTGGGGTGAGTTAGAAAAAGCATTTCCAGTACAATAAGTCAGCTTTATTGAAGACCATGATAATTAAGGATTAATGCCATGCTGACACTCCTGGGTAGGGGTGTAATCAAACTTATCAGTCAAATGGCAGCCTGATGACATCTCTTTGATGTCATAAGCCTTTTGTATAAGAGCAAAATGAACAGACCGAATCTCTCTGTGTGTGCGTCTCTTTGCCTGCGGAAACTGTATCTGCCTCCTTGACCCCTTAAAGCTGTCAGAGCCTTGCCATGTTCCCACCAGTCTTGGAGTCTGCACCCACCAGCCTGTTATCCTCCTACATCTCCATTTTGCTGCACTGCTGACATGCAGCTACAAGCAACAGGCGAAGCTATTTATGGACTAATCTCAGACATATGTACGTGAATTGGATTGGCCTGGGATGTCTATTATATATAGAACTACTTCTTGATATAAAGCTCTTTTCTGTACATTGATGAGTGACACTAGATTTTTGTCACTAGATAGCCCCATATAGCACACGGGTTTATTATGTAGTAGGTTAGGAAGCAACAGGATAAGTAAGTATGATTTCAACACTCCAGAACATGAAAATATGTTATAAAAAGTAAAGCTCAGCTATAAATAACAAACAAACAAAGGAAAAGGAAGTAATAATGGTTGTAAGTACAAGACAAAATATAGCCCAAAGGAAAGAATTTAAGCTGTCTGAGCAAGCAATCATTATAATTACCTACTAACCCAAAGTTCGGTTGTGTAAATTCACATGGAGGTGTCTCAGAAGAAAGACGAAGTAATCGAGTTCCCCCAAAAGTAAGCCATTGAGGATACTATAGAGCAGAATTCTACTCTGACATGCATTGGATTAACATGGGTTGGGACCATCACATGACAAGTGGTGGCGGCTTATACGAGGAAGCCAACTGAAGTACATTCATCCAATAAACTGCATTCCTATGTTCTTGCAGTCAACATAAACTTCACTAACATCCCCCTGGATAAATTTATAATAAACAGACCACATCTTTATTGTTATTGCCGCTGCTAGGTGCCATCAAGTTGGTTCCAACTCATTCTGTTCAACAGAATGAAACATAGTCACCCTCACACTTGCTATGATATTTGATCCCACTCTTCCACTGTGTCCGTATAGCTCCTGAAGTCTCCCTCTTTATCACTGCCCCTCCACTTTGCCAAGCATGATGTCCTTCTCCAAGAACTATACAGGACACAAAGTCTTGCCATCCTTGCTTCCCAGGAGTGGAGAGTGGGTTCAAAGTGCTGATCTTGCAGTTAGTATTCCAATATGTAACCCACTATGCAACTGGGGCTCCATCCTCTTGAATATAACTTACCACATTAAGCACAAAAGACCAAAGACCAAGAGAGTTGTAGGTTGACATTAAAGGCAATATATATGAAGAAATCAAAAGGTCATTAAAAATACAAGACAAAATGATAGCTGTATGTAGAATTTGCTCTTGACCATCAAGTAATTAAATCAAATAAAAGCAATTAGGAAGTAAAAGAACTGAATGAAGATTTCAAAGGGCAGCTTGAGAAGGCAAAATAAAATATTATAATGAATTTGCAAATATGTGGTATGAGAAAATTAAATGGGGGGGCTGAGCCCCAGTAGTGTAATGGTTATGCATGGGACTGCGGCCCACTGGGATGGAGGTTCAATTCCAGCAGTGTCTCCACAGGAGCAAATGCTAGGCCTCCTACTCCCACCACCAGAGGGGAGTGGTGCCCCCCCCAAAAAACAAAAAAAGTAAAAAGAAAAGTAAATGAGAAAAAATGGCCAGCTTTTTCAAAATAAAGGAACTAGTGAAAAAAGAAAAACCCCAAAGTTTTCAATTGTAATATTGAACTATTCTATGAGCAAAACATTGAACAGCTCAAAAAGCATCAAAAAAAGATGGAAGGAGTATACAGACTTATTGCACCAAAAAGAATTGGTGACCTTCCACCATTTCAAGACATAGCACATGACAAAGAGGCAATTATATTACAGGAAGAAATCCAAACTGCACTGAAGACAGTTAGTGAAAAGCAAGATTCCCAGAATTGACAGATACCAAATGAGATGTTGCAACACACAGAAATAACTCTGGAAGCCCATACGCACCTCTGTCAAACAAATTTGCAAAACAGCTACCTACTTGTTGACCAGAAGAGATGTATACCTGTGCCCATTCCAAAGAAAGATGATCCAAACAGAAGAGGGACATTAATTAACTTTCATATTGCTGAAGGCAATTCAAAAACAGCTGCAATCGTTTGGAGAAGGGGAACTGCCAGAAATTCAAGCTGAATTCAGAAAAGGCTGTGGAGAGATGGTTTTCCTGAGATCATGTCAATCTCTACTGAGAACAGAGACTGCCTGAAAGATGTGTGCTTGGGTTTTATTTACCACCCAAGGCCATTTGACTGTGTGGATCAAAGAAAATGATGGATAACATTTCAAAGAATGGGGATTTCAGAACACGTCATTGTGCTCCTGCATAGACCCAGAGGCAGTTATTTGAACAGCACAAGGGATGCTACGTGGTTCAAGATCAAGAAAGGTTATGTTTGAAGGTTATGTCCTTTCAACATAGTCATCAGTATGATGAACACATAATCCAAGAACTGAGTTATATGAAGAAAAATATAAGGCCAGGATTAGAGAAAGACTTACTAACAACTTGCAATATAGACTTGGCTCAACCTGGCTTGCATAAAACCTAGATGATTTGAAGCACTTTCTTATGAAGAATCCTGCCTTCAATGTGGATTATCTGTCAACTTAATAAAAGTGCAAGTCTTCACATCGGATCACTAAACATCAGGACAAACAGATTAAAGATTGAACTTGTCAAGGATTTCATTCACTTGGATCCAATAATCTGCTGCCTTTGATTTCTTTAAAGTGTTAAAAAGCTGAGATGTCACTTTGAGGACTCAGGTGGGCCTGACCCGAAGCCTGGCATTTTCAATCAGTTAGACAATGAGTAAGGAACTCAGAAGAATAGGGCATGCCTATGAATTCAGGTGGTGTTGACAAATACTCAATATAGCATGGACTGCTAGAAGAATGAGCAAATCTGTCTTGGAAGAAGCAAATTCTTTAGGAATGAGGATGATGGGACTTTACCTCATGTACTTTGGACATATTACCAAGAGGGGCCAGTTCCTGGAGATAAATGTCATGCTTGTTAAAACCAAAAATCACCAAAAAAGAGAAGCCCCTCGATGAGCTAGGTTAACACAGAGGCTTTAACACTGGGCTCTAACACAGCAATGTTTGGGAGGCTACAACAGGACCAGAAAGTACACGTAGCATCCCTTGTGTCATTTGATGACATCATGGCATTGCTCATTCATCTGGGTGTGGGGATTTTAAAGAAAGCAAGGAGGTCTTTGCAGAACATTTTATGCCCACACACCATTCCACCTGATTCACCACAGCAAAAAGAAGATTTGGCTCTAAGAATTCATAAAGAATAATAATTTTTAAAATCATCTTCATGAATTCATGCTTATTAAGGATGCTCGGGTAGAAACCTCCTCCCCAAATATATGCAGGTTTGAAGTGGGTTCACCTGTCTGCCTGGGGCCAATGTAATCATAATGTAAATTCAGACTTCCTCCAAATCCCTGAAGGTCCGAGTTAAATGAAAATTCTTGGATGGGCAGGCATGTATAAATATTTGAGAACAACTCCTAAATATGGAGGAATTGGATCAGTGGGACCTTAAAAAAAATGATAGTGCAAGAGACTATAGAAAGTAGAACAAACTTTCTTGAACACCTGGGCTCCTTTGGTTGAAGTATGCCTGTCATTGTAACAGAGTTTGCAGAGCCACCTTGACCAGGAGGAAGGTAGATTTTTCTATTCCCATCAAATCAGAAAGGCCCAAGAAAGGGAGGCCTAGCCATTAGCACAATTCAACTGAATCCAGGTAGAAAAGAGGGCCAAGGTAATATTAATGATTAAAGCTGCAAAGGAACAAAAAGACAGATGAGATAGGAAGTAAAATAATAATAATAATAATAATAACAAAAAATAATCTTTTGTCTTTAGAAATCTAGAGATACAATATATTGGACAGTTACATATCAGGTCCTGTCATATACTTTAGATGTGCTCATGACATTTTTCGCCATGATTCTGCTAAGTTGGACATTGCCGTTCTCATTTCACAATCAAGGACACTGAAGATGAAAACCCTAGGAAGTGCCATCAGTTACATGACTGGTGCATTGGAGGGTGGAAAGGCTAATGCTCTCTTCTGAGTCTGCTATGGATGTCATCTGTCTCTGCTCGCTCTCTCCAACCCTCAACTTGAGTTTAATAAGCTGTCTTCAAATCTCTAGAATGTCTTACGGTAGCTAATGCAAATGTGGAACATGTAGCATCAGCTCGCTGACAGAATCACCAATGACAGCTAGGCGATCTGAGGAGAAATCAGACTGTCAGAGAGGCATTGGCCTTCAGGCTGTACGGCTGAAGTATGCTGCTCTGCTCCGAAACACACAACAATGGGATGCCCTGGGTGAGGAAAACAGAGTATCAGCTTCTCTCTCTTAAGCAATCAAAATGTGCTTCTAATGAGGAAGCCTAGGTATAACTGTACAAGAGAGATGTATAAACAAATAATGTGGTATCATGATGAAGCACTTGAAGGAAGTCATAGTGGGTGGATCATGTAATTGGAATAAAAATAGTGTTTAAATTTCAGCTGTTTTATTTATCCCAGGGAAATTACATAACCTCCCTTCTCTCTCTTTTTTTCCTTATGCCCTTGGTATTAGCTCCCCATTTTTCCCCCTCCCTCCCCAGTAACCCTCTCTCCTGAACCCTTGATAATTTATAAGTGATTATTATTTTGTCATATCCATGCACTGTCTGATGTCTCCCTTCACACACTTCCCTGTTGTCCATACCCCAGGAAGGAAGTTATATGTAGATCCTTATAATAAGTTCCCCCTTTCTGCTCTACCTTCCCTCCACACTCCTGGTATCACCACTCTCACCACTAGTCCTGAAGGGATCATCTGTCCTGGATTCCCCATGTTTCTGGTTCCTATCTGTACCAATGTGCATCCTTTGGTCTAACTGGACTTGTCAGGTAGAATTGGGATCATGATTGTGGGAGGGAGGAAGTTTTTAAGAACAAAAGAAAAGTTACATATTTCATCATGGCTATACTGCACACTGACTGGCATGTCTCCTTCCCACAATCCTTCTGTAAGGGGATGTCGCCTTACCTACAGATGGGTTTTGGGTCCCCAGTCTGTACTCCCCCTCACTTATAATGATATAACTTTTAGTTCTTAATCCTTTGATGCCTGATATCTGATCTCTTCGACACCTCATGATTGCACAGGCTGGTGTGCTTCTTCCATGTGGCCTTTATTGCTTCTGAGCTAGATGGAGCCTTATCATGACTTTAAACCTTTCAAACTCTAAATGCTCTATCTTTTGATAGCCAGGAACCATCGCTTTCTTCACCACATTTGCTTATGCACACATTTGTCTTCAGTGATCATATCAGGAAGGTGGGTATGCAATGATATAATTTTTGTTCTTTGAAGCCTGGTAACTGATTTCATTGACACCTCCTAGTCACAGACCCCAGATGCTGCATCTTTTCATAGCCAGACACCATCAGCTTTCTTGACCACTTTTGCTTATACACACATTTGTCTTCAGTGATTGTGTTGTGAAGATGAGCACCATGGAATACCAATTTGATAGAACAAAGTGTTCTTGCACTGAGGATGTATACTTGAGTGGATTAGCCTTCCTTTTCCAAGTCTGGATTTTCTCATCTATAAAATGCATCTAATATTCCTCATTTCAAAAAAGTTGTGAGTCTCGATGAGATGTCACATATAAAATTCATGTACAGCACATGATCCTCTAGTAGTTGCGCACTAAAGTGTCCCCCATAACTTTTTTTTCTAATTTGGGTTTCCACCATATGGCTCAGGGCAGCATGCCACCAGATGGACATCCCAGTGGGAAGGAAGCAAAGCAAGAAACCCACATTCTTTCCAAGTGTGCAAACCAAAAGTGGCACCTTGGCTTCCAGTTAACATCCCCTTGACCAGAAATTTGTCAGTCTATCCAGTCACAAGGACTTTTAGAAAATGTAGTCTTCAGGGGTCATTTTAGGGTACCGATTATAGAGAAAGTTCTATCTCTTTTTATACTTTGACAATTTTGTCCTGTGAGTAAATTCACTGTAAGTTCTGTGTTTTACCAATAAGATGTCTGAAGTGGTTGGTTTTTTATTCTTCTCTTTTGTGTGTGTGTGTGTGGGCATCACTGCCTCTGGTGGTAATGGGAGCTACCCAGCACTGCTCCTGAGAGCCGCCACTGGATTTGAACCACCAAGCCCACAGGCCGCAGTCCCGCACTCAACCACTTTTGCCACTGGGGCTCAGCCCAGCTCTCTATTTCTATAGTACTTCTAAAGAGGTTGCATCAAGAAGTTTCTGTCACTAATCCCTGATCACCCCCAAACTCACTTCTCTCAGTGCCATCTTTTGAACTTTTTTGAGGCAAGGAATTACCAGACTGGGTATTTGATCAGAAACAGATTCACCATTGAACAGAAACACAATATCACACTACCTCAGGGGCCCTACTCATTGTTCTTCCTAAGTCACAAGATTATTGTTTAACAATTTCAATACCACTTTGATGAGGGCTGTGGATACGATTTTTTTAATATGTGAAGGACATTAAAATACAGATATCTATAGTCATCATAATTTGTAAACTTCCTGACACAGCAAAGAGAAATTGATAAGAAAAAATATTTTGTTTCTTCATAAGAGTGCCTATTTTTGTACACATTAAGGTGCTTAAATATCATGAGAAAAAAATTGCCCCCCCAAAAAGATAAATTCACTTTATTAAATAAAGTCAAATATCAAAATGTATAATGCTAAAAAACAGCAAATTTTATTATTTCTCAGAGAAAACAAAAGACTAATGTATGTCATTCCAGACCCAAAAACTGTCTTTGAGTTTAGACAAGAAATTGATTAATAAAGAAACTTATTATCTTAATTTAACTGCAATATAGAAAATTATCCAATATATTCTGAAGCAGCTGTTTGACCATCATGGTAAAAAGCTATTAATTAAAGAAATATAAAATTTATTATATCAAGGCTTGTACTTAGTATTGTGTGGAGCTAAGGGGAAAAAAAGAAACAAAGAAACAAGATGTAATTACTGCATTTTATTCTGTGTGCCAGTAAGTCTGTGTATTCACTATAAGATGTATGAGAGGCCTGTCTGCCTTTGATTCTCAATCCGCTTTTTCCACTACAATCACTTTGAGATCTAATAGACTGTGTATACAAAAGTCCAGGTCACACACCAATTCAATACAAAGTGCCCATAAAAGAGAGACCCAGGTGTCTGTCTTTATCAGGCAACTCTGACTTGGAGCCATGATAAGGTGCTGCTTTTAGGTAAGGTGGGACTGATAACCACAGAGTCTATAGTCCAAAGGCACCAGCCCCTCGGCTGGGGAAAAATGAAGCCATCTGCGCCCATAAAGATTTATATCCTCAAAATCTCTATACAGCGTCTCTGTGAGGTGGAATCAACTCTCCCACACAGGTGTGCTTTTGTTCTCTATGTGAACTATGAGTTCCAGGAGAGAAATGACCGCATCTTATGCATTCCTAAGTCCATCATAGTGCCTGATATATAGATATTTGGGTGGGTGGGTGGATGGAGGAATGGATAAATGGATGGATGGATGGATGGAAGAAAAGTGAGTGGATCCTGCCTACCAGGTATATACTACAAGTAAGGAAAGTAAGAGCATCACACAGATAGCTCGATAGATACAAGCAAGAAGATATTACATATTTCCCTCTGTGTTTCACAGCAGAGGCTCTTATCTGCAAGAAAACCTTGTTAAGTGCACATAATGGAGCACTTTTATAAGTCAAATGGAAAGGCTATAATTACAGTGTTGATTAGCACCTGCAACTTAAAAGAGAAAGAAGGTATCATCATATAGATCTTGTCACAGAGAAAAAAATGAAAATGCTATTAACAGTGCACAAGTAAACAGACTATATCATGAAAATAAATCTCAGGGTAGCCTTCAGTGTTGTTCCTCTTTTCTAAATCATACCAAATATTTGATCTAGATTGGCTTTATGATGACTTTCTTCCTGGTAACATCATTTCCAGATCACTTGGCCATTATGCTTTCTTCTAATCTGCAAGCAGAGTTTTCATCCAATTAGATGAACCAGGGTTTGGTGTTGAATCCTTCCAGGGCATTCTGCCAGCATCCTGCTAACCTAACTATGCCACACCCCAGTGTGTGTCAGTGACAGTCGAAACTAAGCCCAAATATTTCTGTACAAAACAATATTCCTAAGAAACTGTCAAAGTTGAACAGCACATCTTAAACAGCTAGAGAAGTTATCATAAATAAGTCTCTCAACATAAATTAAATACATGAATAACCTACTAAAACAAGTGTCATTTGGACATGTCTTCTCCTCAAGTCAGTTTTTGTATCTATGTTTGATGAGGAGAAAAAGAAAGGCTTAGAGTTTTGTGGGAGGGAAAGATAATTTTGAAGTGTTGCACAGCATAAAATGGCTGTAAAGATGTCTACTCAAAATCATTTAGACAATAGAGCTTATCAGAAAGCAAAATCAAACAAAAAATGATGTCCAACCAAGCATAGTGGGCAAATGAAATTTAGACCCTGAAATTGAAACTTTAATTTTAATTTAAAGCTAAAGTACATCTCAAAGGATGCAAATATTATGTCTCCTTTGTTTTCAGCCTTGATAAAATAGTTCAACAAGGTTTTTAATCTTTGCTTTCTCAGAAATTAGGGCAATCAGAGGCATATACTAACCTGTTTTGATTCTTGAGTAATAAGAGCAAAGAGGAAAGGGCAAAGGTTACACAGTATATCAGCCTTGTTGAAACCTTCAATGATGACCTCTCCAGGTGCAAGGCTGGCTATTGACCCTGATCATATCTCTGTAATCCCATGGGCCAGCACTTGACCCAAACACTCACAAAGCATTAGTCAGCAGTATTCCAAAAGCACTTGAATTCTTTCCTTCCATAATGGGAGTCCCTGCTTCTACTTCTCCAATTCCAATATTGATTGGCTCTTTTCTCCTTGTTTATCACATATCTTAAGTATTCTATCAATTCACTTCTTTTATGGTCTACAAAAATGGGCCCTCCCTTCCATCATCTCTCCCTTTGAAGATCTGGATAAAAATCTCCAATTGCCTCCTATATGGGCACTTGAATATTCAAAAAATATCCAAAAGAGAATTTAGCCTTTTCTTTTATTCACAAAATATTCCTCTTCTCTCTTGTACTGTCTTCAATTCATGAACTTCCCATCATCCCCTCTCCCATACCCAAGAGATGCCAAACGCTATTGATGAACTATGGCTTCTAATAAACCTCCATCCCATCTTTCATTCTCTTCACTCAAAATCTTGCTAGTTTTAATCTAGGTTAATGCAACGTCTCCTAACTGATCTTCCTACTACACTGTGTTTTTTCTTCATTCTAATAACTACCTCCTGATTTATCTTCTTAAAGAACAACAAATCTTATTCCTTCAGACCTGACTTATACAGCCAACGCAATTTTGCTTATAGAACTATGTCTAACTGTAAACAAATGGTCTATTTAAAAAAAATTATATAAGCCAATAGTAGGAATTGATTAAGGTTTATTGGATTCACTGTTTGTAACTAGATCAAAATCTCAATGAAAGAATCAGAAAAGCACAATGCACAAAAGATAAGCAATCGCTAAAGCCTCTTATACTCAATTCTTATGGGCATTGGCATGGAAATAGACCAGTGAATAATGTTTACATAATAATTTACCCTAAAATATGCATCCCTGTTCAACCTGGAAAGCCTGTTTTTAAAACCAAACAGAGATAAAAGCCTAAAGCCAAATGGCCTCCATTAAGCTGTTTACTAGACTACTGTTTGATTTAACAGTGGGTAACTTTAGGAAGCCAGGGGAGTCCTGATGGTGTATGTGTTGGGCTGCTAATCCGGAGGTCAGCAGTTCAAAACCACCAGCCACTTCAAGGAGAAAGATGAGGCTTTCGATTCCAGGGCAGTTATAGTCGTGGATACCCCCAGTGTACCAAGTCCTATAGGGTCCCTGTGGATCACATTTGACTCGATCTCTATTTTTTAACTGAGGAAACCCAAGGAGCCCTGAGAGCACCATGAGTCCCATATGTTGGGCTGCTGCTACCTTCAAGGTCAGCTGTTCAAATCTACCAGATGAGACTGTCTGCCTCCTGTGAAGATTCAGGTTTCCGAGTTCTTTGCAGAGGTTCTACTCTGTCCTCTAGGCACCCTCCAAGCAGAAATCCACTCTAAGGTAATGAGTCAGCAAACTATTTTCTTCAAACTCAAGATTAAATACCCTGAGTAAGCAATTCCTATTTCAAAAAGTCCAGAGACATAGATTCTAGGAAGACTAAAACAGCTTATGAAGTCAAACACAGCTATTCCCAACACGACCCAAACCAATGTTCCTAGCTTATACTCTATTTTTCTCAATTCGGTAAATGTAGCATGCCCTTTTTATTTCTCAACATGAGTTCTACCCTCTGCGTGAAATATCTGATCTCCTCTGTCTCAACCTAGAAGCCATCAATTTTTTTTTTTACACAAAAAAAGACTGTTTTCATGTGTCTGAATCTCACCATATGGGCCTGGGTCAGTGTTACAGGTTGAATTGTGGAGCCCTGGTGGCGCAGAGGTTATGCGCTGGGCTGCTAACTACTCGCCAGCAGTTTGAAACTCCCAGCCATTTCCCCGGGAGGAAGGCAAAGCTGACCATTTCCATAAAGAGTGACCCTCTAGGAAGCCCAGAGGGGCAATTCTGTACTGTCTCATGGGATCATGATGAGTCAGAACCAACTTGATAGCCTTGAGGTCTTTTTTGAGATCCATCATAATAATCTATGTTGGAGTCTTAACTTCCATACTTTTGGAAATAGTCCTGTTTGGAAATACAATTTTCTGTTTGTTAAACAAACATCTACAAGCAGACCCCAGAAACTAGAGTAGAGGTTAACAAAAGAAACTGATGTTTGACTTGGATTGTTTGCCTCCAGAACTGTGGGAAAATGCATTTCTGTGCTTTAAGGTAACTCACTAATGATATTTCTTTTAGGGCAGAACCAAGTGACTAAGACAGGTAGGCGTATAACTCCAAGAGCCTAGAAGGCATAGCAGTGTTAAAAGAAAAATTATGTTGAGCCAATTCTGTAAATTGATAAATTGACAAACATATTTAATATGTTTTTCAAAGCAGCATAGTATTTCAACCAGGTAGTCAAAACTTCTGGTAATGAAAAAACTTCAAATGTCCTTATCCCTACCTCACTAGTCTTGTCATGGAAAGAGATGGAAATAGAGTTTGCCTACTAACAATTTATCCTTGTTAAGGCTTCTGTACAGTAAGTTGATCGTATATACATTTCTAGCCATGGTCTTATAAGTTTCACAAAACAATTGTATGGGACTATGCAAATAAGTGGTGTTACCTCTTACAGGGATTGGAAAATAACTGTAGATAAGGTGCCAACAACCTCCCAAAAGGGTTGGTCAAATTTGCCATCCTGCTAGACTTGATGGAGCCAAACTCACAGACATTGAGAACATCTCACTCCATCAACAGGAAGAGCTTGGAGCAGAGCATATCCTTTTGAGACCTACGAGACCCTCAAGAGAAGTGGGTCTGCCATACCGGTGACACATGGCACAAGTGGTGTGATAACCAAGAGACTAGCACACAGACTAACTGTGGCGGGACTCTCAGCACCTGAAGTAGCATGGCTGCAGACTGCTGGCCAACCCACAAAGCAAAAGAGCTGAGCATCTTTAAGCAGGACGATTCTTGGGGGAGCGGGTTGTCTGCAGGGGGTTGTAGGCCAAGTGCATGAATCTATAACTCTTAACTGAGCAGAGCAGTGCACAGGCCCCAAAGGGACCCAGTGGCGTTAGGTCTAATCAAAGTCCTGTGGCAGAGTCTGAAAGCGGGGTAATGTGAGTTTTAATAAAAGGAGACATGTATGTCCCAAGTGGACTTTCTTGGTAGGATGAGGCCAGTTTCTTTAGATTCTTTTTTTTTTGGGGGGGGGGGCATCACTGCCCTCTGGTGGTCGTGAGAGCTACCCAGTGCTGCTCCTGAGAGCCGCCGCTAGATTTGAACTGCCAAGTCCACGGGCTATAGTCCCACACTCAACCACTTACACCACCGGGGCTCAGCCCCTTCTTTATATTCTTAAACTTATATCATATAACAGGACACACTGCAACTTGACTAGCAGCTTCTCAAGAAACTTAAGAGACTAAAAATGTTAATGGGCCAGCTCTCCATGAGCAAGACTGGGCTTCCTACTCCCACCAGGACAGTGATGCCACACAAACACACACACAAAATACTAATGGCTATGCATGCCCCATAGGTCTTTAAAGGGATAAATCTCTGGAGAACCACAAAACGAGGCATAAATAGACTTATACTTAAAGGTATCCTTGTTTAGACACACTTGAAGGCTGAAACTGGACCCACTCCCAGAAATAAACTTTGAGCCAAACAATTGACAGGCTCATAAGTCAGATGAATATTAACACCAGAGATATGCATCTACCTCCACACAATCAAACATGTGGGATCAAAAGGGCAATATTTTCCCCCAAACAAACTCAGGAACAAGAAGGACCAAGAAAACAGGGGTAAATGCAAGCGGGCACACAGTGAGGAATGGGAAATAATGCTGTTAGGTTTTGTTAGGAGATATAGCATGGATAAATTACTGAATGGAAAGCTAATATGCTCTGTAAACATCCTCCCAAACAACTATTCAAAAAGAAAATAATATGTTTGCTGACCTAACTCATTAAAGTTAAAAGTGATGATAAAGCCCTGCTTCTCCCTCTGTTCCCAAGACAGATTGTATCTTACCTCAGTTAGAGATAAGATGACTTGTAACAACAGCACACCCAGGCTTTGATTGTGTTTTTTTAGCTCATGTGTAGATATTTGAATAGACTATTATGTGTTCCCACTATGGACTATTAAGCACTTTGGGGAAGAACATGTGACTTGCCTAAAGCAATATACCTAAAGAAGCTGAGTTAGAGAAAAGAAAACTGCAGCCTAGTGCACATAGTGAAATCCCATTTTTATAAAATAAAAACATTCAAAACAGTTACATGTACGTGTGGAGACATGTGAACAAAGACATACAAAAACGATGTGCAATAAGTTCTTAACTGTTCGGATCAGAAAATGTTTTTTTTGAGGGGATGACTTATGGATAACTTAAATTTTTGTTATTTTCTTAATCTTTATACAAGCTCTCTCATTGCACTAAGCTCATATTGTTTTTACAATTACTGAAGAAGATTATACAATTATTAAGGAGAAATTAAGAAAGGAAATTATTGTTTTAATTTTAAGGCCTAAGAAAAGCTATGCTTTCTTTTTCCTCAAACTCCCACCCCGTAATGATGTCTATTGATCCATCCCTTGAATTCTATACCACCATTGATCAAAAAAATCAACTTTAGAAATCTTTCAGCTTGAACTCAATCTCCTTATCCACCATGAGTCTGCCAGTTTGTCATACGTGGGTAGCGTTCATGTTACTGCGATGGCAGAAGCTATGCCATTTGTATTACATATACCAGGAGGGTCAACCTGTTTTTACTAGAGTGAAATTGCTTAACATGGCTCTGATGTTAGGTCGGATTGTCTAGAGAAACAAATGCAGAGGCACCCATATACGTGTAGGGCAGAGTTGTTTATTAAGATGTCGTTATATATCAGGAAAACATCCCAGCCCAGACCAACTCAAGTCCCTAAGTCTGATACTAGTGCATAGATCCCTCTTCAAACTCACGCAGCCACAAACAATAATGTGAAATGCAGAAACATCACAGGCTAGTGAAGGCAAAGTTTTGTGGATTCAATGGCAGTGGACGCATCTCAAAGCAAATCTCTGAGTGGCATGATGGCAGGAAAGTGAAGGCAAAGAGAGAGAGAGTGGCCCTCCTCCAGTGAGCCATTTATTTGGGTTGCCCTCTAAGCAAGCTGTGACCTAGTTGACAGGCTAACCTGTACCCACATCTTCCTGTGGGAGTCATGCTGGCACAAAAAAAGCTATCACAGCTCTTCTATCCAAATCTCTGTCACTTCTACCAAATGGTTGGGTGGGGTTATGCAAAAACAGGGGATTGGCCAAGTTTCCTTACAGTAATAAAGTTGAGTCATCTCTGAAGCAGTAACAAAGACAGAAACCCCAAGAGCTATCAATGCACAAAATCTCTGTCACAGAGGCTCAAAGGTGCAGCACTTTTAGATGATAAAATGAGAGATTATAGGATACTTTATCTTCATCTGGCTCAAGACTATGGAACTGTGGGACCGAGGGACAGGTGGACTGGCTTCCTGGCCCATGTACACAAAAACCAAGAGAGCACGTGGCGGAGAGGCTGAGGAATTGAGACAGCAAAGCCTGTATCTTTACTGTTTGCTGATGCTGACTTGTGGTCACCTACTGAAAGCAGTGAGCTCTAACGTAACAACAATTGTGCAGATGGTGCCTCAAGGGCAGTGTTCTGCACTGTTGTACAGCGTGAGAACCACCTCAAGGACACCTAACAACAACAATAACTGACTTCCCCACTGAACAACCTTAATTGTGAATATTGTGAGTTTGGTGTGGCCATTGCAACAAGTGATTGAATGCAGCAGAGACATAGAGTGGGGTTGGAGGCAAGGTCGGTGTCAAAAGAGGTACTGAAGGATGGGGTGTAGAGGCTTGTCTGACTGTTGCCTCTGGGCAATCGGGAAGTCTGAGGTCAGAGACAGCCTCCATTACTGTTTACGGTACAACACAGGTTTCAGGGACCTTTCAGACTAAGGAGACAAAGACATGCCTGGTTCTCTGTTTCCAAAAAGTAGCTAATAAAAACTGTGTGGGTCACAAGAGAAGATTGTCTCAGACCATGGTGGAAGACGAACCGCCTAGGTTGGAAGCCACTTTCAGTACACAATGGAAGCAACTGACGTAAATCGGCCAACAATACTAAAGATGACATTGGAGCAGTGAATTTTGGCTTGGGTTGCACACAGGGTCACCCTGAGTCAGAGGCAGCCAGAAGACAATGAACAACAAGTAGAAGCTATCTGCATCTAACCCATGAGCTAGAACTAGAAAGTTTCAGGCGAAAGGCAGAGCAGAGGATATGTGTGAAGAAACCGTTTTAGAGTTGATGAAGGCATGACTCATTCACAAATGCTATCACTGTGAGCTCCCCTAACTCCCAACATTTGGGTCCATAAGCTAATAAGTAGAAATATAGAAAATCCCTGCACATTAATTTTTGATAACCATCTTGCTATCATGTTTTCCATTTGTGAGTTATTATGTAAGCAAGTCTCCACTTAATAGCAATTTCATTGTGACTATCAGAAGGTAAAAGAAACCAGCCTCGATTTTATCAGCAAAATAGAATTCCCTTCCAAAGCAAAAAACAAAAACTAAGAGAGCTAGTCTATACTAATACAGTACTGCATATTAACTGTACTACCATGTAGCAATCAGTATTAGCTTGATATTAATTATGCAATCCATAAATTCACATTTTTTGCAAATGTTCTCCAAGATTATATATATATATATATATATATCAACCCTAAGTTACATGTTAATTATTTTTATTAGCAAAAGTACAGCAGACTAGCAGTTTTCTACACAGAGTTCACTGGGAAGATCTCAAATGCAGGCATTTTACTAATGAATTGCTGAGGTTTTTTATCCTGTGGGCAATTCTACTTTGAAATTGTTCTAAGTTAAGAGTGTAGAACTTTGGAACCTAATTGATTTGTCCCAATCCTGGAGCAGAACCAAAATTGTTTTCTGAGAAAAATCTTTTTACTAACTATAGTAGTCCCCAGACTCCGTTACTTACATAGAGATAGGGCCACTGTCTACAGAAGACGAAGTCTATGTTAGTGGTTTTAATTTTTATTGTAAGAGGACATCAGCCCTTTTCTTTTTGCTTAGTCAATTCTTTTAAAAATGTAAATATTGATTTTTGTCTCCGATTTAACAAAATATAGTTTATCGCTACAATTACCCAAACAGTCCATGAAGAAACAAAGATTGAGTCACATTGACTTAGAGAGGGAATGAGTTTTCTGTCATTGTGTATGATCTCTTGCTATTTGTCTTTACATTTGACTCTGGCTACATGGCAGTGCCAGTTTTGCAAAAAGACATATTCATCAATTTTCTTATGCTACTGAGATTCAAATAATTTTCTTTTAAAAAAAGTTTTATTGGGACATTGTGGCAGTTACATAATCTCCTGTCAACTTGCGAAGGGGTGGGATCTAGCCCGTCAATCAGGTCATAGCCAATGAGGCCTCTGTGTGGGCATGACCTTCTCCTGAAGATCCTGGGAACTCCTGTCTTCCTCCCTGGCGGAAGGAGCCACACTCTCCCTGTGAGACATCCCTGTTGACAAATCACATAGAGCTATGCTGACAGAGCCAGAGCCCTAGAGCTGGAGGACCACATGGAGACTCACGAAGTACTTTTACTACCACTGGATCCACAAGACTTTCCACCCAATGACTACTAACTATAGTAGTTTGCATTTGGAGTCATTTCACAGTCTCTTGAGTCTAAAGAGGAAGTTATGGACTAGTATCAACATATTGAGTAATATCGGACTTATGGACTTGATGTTTTCTTAATGTACAATTGCTCTTTCATATAAAGTTCTCTCTTACATGCATATGAATGTCTATGAATTTGTTCTCTAGTCAACACAAGCCAACACAGACACAATCCAAATATATAATTGAATCATTCATATCAAGAAGAGCTCTATAAGAAGATTTTTCACAATCAATTTTAGAGTATTTTCTTTTTCTTTTTTTTTCCAATCATTTTATTAGGGGCTCATACATCGTTTTTCACAATATATAAATAAGCATACTCATCAAGCACCCTCACATGTCCACTTCTATTATTGTTCTCCAATCGTCCACCTTTTTCCCTTAAGCCCCTAGTATCGGCTTTTCCATTCCTTCCCCTCTTCCCCTGGTCTCTCCTCCCCTCCACCCTCAATACTTTATACATTGTTATTGTTTTGTCATATCGTACACTGCCCAACCACTCCCCCAACCCACTCCTTTGATGCCCGTCCTTCAAATAAGAGCTTGTGTATATATCCTTGCTTTTGGTTCCCCCCCCTCCTTCTGTCCACCCTTCTAGTATCTCCAATCTAACTATTGGCCCGAAGGGGCCCATTCATCCTGGTTTTCCCATATCTCCACCTCCCCTCTATGCCAGTGTGACTTCTCCAGTCCATCTGGATTTGCAAGGTAGAGTTGGGACCATGATGGTTGGGGGACAGGGAGGAAGGCTTCAGGAACCAGAGGAAACTTGTATGCATCATCACTGCCTGGCTGCCCCCTGACTGGTCTGTCTCCTCCCCGTGTCTCCCCTGTAAAGGGGTGACCAATTACTCACCAGTGGGCCTTAGGTCCCCACCCTGCTCTCCTCCTCCTATGTAATGATGTGATTCTTGTTCTTTGGTGCTCGATATCTGCTCCCTTCGGCCCCTCTTGATCACGCATGCTGGTGTGCTTCCTGCATGTGGACTTTGCTGTTTCTGTGCTGAATGGTGACTCGATTATCTTCAAGTCTTTGA
>PVJH01029943.1:0-25383 GCA_004026705.1 Nesogale talazaci | reverse complement strand
CTCACTTCCCTGTTGTCCGTGCCCCAGAGAGGAGGCTACGTGTAGATCCCTGAAGTTGGCTCTCCCTCTCCATTCCTCCATCCCTCCACCCTCCTGGTATTACCACTCCCATCACTAGTCTTGATGGATCATCTATCCTAAGTTTCCCATGTTTCCAACTTCGCTGTACATCTCCTGGTCTAGCTGGATTTATGTGGTAGAATTGGGTTATGATAGTGGGTGGGAGGCAGCATGGGAACCAGAGGAAGGTTGCATATTTCATAGCTCCTACCCTGTATCTTAACTGGCTCATCTCCTCCTTGTAACCCCTCTGCAAAAGGTTGTCACCTCACCTATTGATGGGCTTTGGGTCCCCAATCTGTACTCCCCCTCATTAATAATAATATAAATTTAGCTCATTGATGCCTGCACCGGATTCCTTCACCACCTCCTGATCACACAGGCTGGTGTGCTCCTTCTGTGTGGGCTTTATTGCTTCTGAGCGGAATGGCCACTTGCTTACTCAAGCCTTTAAGACCTCAGACTCTATATCTTTTGGTAGCCGGGAACCATCAGCTTTCTGCACCACATTTGCTTACATACACATTTGTCCTCAGCGATCATATCATGAAAGTGAGCATGCAGTGTTATGCTTTTTAGTTCTTGACGCCTGATATCTCATCCCTTTGACACCTCATGATTCCACAAGCTGGTGTGCTTCTTCTGGGAGAGATTTTTATCTTCTTTTACTTCACAAAGATAATTACATGGAGAACCACGTGAGCCACTCTGTTTTTCACGTACACATAGGTGCTTTTACTGGTATTTATGCTGTGAATGTACCAGCTTTCTTATCTTTGCTCTTAGCAAGGTATACCCATGCCCCACTGACCAACATAGGTAGGCTCCAAAGGACAGGCCATTATTCAAAAATTGATTTTTCACAGAAATGGAGAATGCCTGCATCAGATCACAAAATGAAGGGTAATGATATCATTAAATAACAATCTGATTGCATCGTTACATGATTGTCAAGCCATTGAGAATCATGACCCAACCAAGAAGACACATCTTAACCATCATAGTTAATAACTATTGCCTTGCACCTCAACCTTTCCTGCCAACAGACATATGCTGTTAATATGCAAGATAGTTGGACAGTGGATTTTTTCACTATTTTCAAATGCAAATCTTAACTAATGAGATAGCAGGTAACTGAGGAGTAGCTGTATTTCTGGACTTTTTAATCTTCAGTTCTGTGAGGAAGTCCTCATGTCATCTGAGAAGTCACTGATAACGGTAACCAAACTCTGCAATTTTTTTCTTCTAAAAAGTTTTATTGGCATATCATACAATTTAATAGTTTAATCATATTAAGTAGAGTCATACAATCATCCCCACAATCAGTCTCTTCGATGCATTTTCCCAGGAAAGATTCCATTGCATTCAACAGCTTCTTGGGATTGTCCTTAAATCTGTACGATTTTAGGATTAAGGATTAATACCTTCCAAGAAAGTTCAGTTATTAGAAACCGATTATGTATTCTGGGAATAAAGGCAGGGAAAGATGACTTACTTTCTAAATAAATGATGTATTCTCAACTAGTAGATTTTTGTCTAAATTTTTTTAAGTTGATTACTTTCTATATATATGATAGTGATAGACTTGACTGAACTACTCTTAAGTTGTATCAAATATGCTTAGCTATTAATCAAAGAAGATCGATTATGACTGGCTTAATCTCATAGAACTAATAAAATATGATGTATAGGATTAAAATAATTTAAAAACACTTGACTGCCGTTCTGGATGACTGCACATGTCAGAGAAGAACTGGGCTTCAAGGGTTTTCGACGGCTGGTGTTTGGAAAGTAGATCACTAGTTCTTACTTCAAGGCACCTGCAGGGGACTGAGGGGGTAGCAACTTCAAACTGACCTTACGCTTAGTATCGAAGAGCATTGATAATTGTATCACCCTGGCACTCTGTAATAATTATTACTGGGTGCTTATTATTTGTAAGGCACAATGCTAAATGACTACAGGTGTGATACTTTTAAAATCACGTAACAGCTCCATCAGGGACAGTAGCACCACTTAGCTGAAGGGTGCCCATGAGAGAAACCAAGGGGCAAATAACCACAGTCAAAAAAAAATGGTAGAGGGGGGAAGATATATAAGGAGCCCTATTGGCCTAGTGATTAAAACTGAAAAGTCAGCAGTTCAGATCACCAGCCACTCTGTGGTAGATAGACACAGATGGGGCAATCTCCTTCCATAAATATTTATAACCTTGGAAACTATGTGGCAATTGTACTGTATCTTCAGCATCACTGTGAGTCAGACTCACTCACAATGGGTTTGGGGTCGTGAGATGTATGTATTTACATATCTGTATATTCTAGCTTTTTAATTTGTCTTTAATAAATAGATCTTTACAAAATAATTGGTGTTCTCTTGCTTTTTAAGCTTCTACAGACAATGAAGAACTCCTACAGTTTCCCTTGGAACTCTGTGCAGATTCACTTCCTCCTCATCCTTTCCCACCAGTTAAAGGTTGGTTAAGTAATGCCAGCACCAATCACAATTTCTAGTTCCTTTCACTTGTGTCCTCATTGTAGGCAATATAACTTAATCTTGAGGTGAAGATGTAGCCATTCATTTTCTCATAGTATGTTTCTTCATGTTCACAAAGGATAGAGAGTTATGCTCCTGTTTTAATTTCTCAAGTAAATTCATAAACTAATAAGAGAACTTTTCCATATATTAATCCATTTTCATATCTCAAATATATTATAGCTTTGTGTTCAAAGATTTGGATTTCCCAAAGTAACTATTCACAACATATATATTATTTTCTAGCAACAATTGAACCTTATAAACAATTTCTTGATTTTCATAGACAAAAAAAATACTTGTGTTTCTTTTACAGATGATATATGCACATGCACCCCCCCTCCCCACACATACACACCCAGGGGACTTCAAAAAATTTGTGGGAAAATTCCTTTCTCTTTTAATTCCCCTTTACCATAAACCTGTTAAAACCTCCTTGTACATTAATGTGCATAAAGAGTTTAGGTAGGGCCAGAGGAGTATGCAAGTGAAAAAGAAACAAGAAATAAGCTGCCCAGCTTTGGTGTGCCTTGGCTGTTACTGAGGAACTTTGCTATGAACTTTTAAATTAGTGCCATTTTACCAAATGCCAAATGATTACCGCTTTTAATTTAATAGCAGTAAATTGCTTTGATTTCTAAAACCTTTGGAGATAATGGGAGGTACTATTTTTTCCCATTTACCTTGTCAGTGCAATTTTTATTATAAAAATTGTCAAAATAATGTTCCTGCTTTCATTAGAGGTACAGTAAAATGTAATCTGTGTTTTTAATTGCATTCTTTTTTTTTTTTTAGATTTTTTATTTACATTCTTATTCTGAGAGATGGTGCATGTTATTTCAAACCAAAATAACCTTTGTAATGCTTACATTTTATAAATGGTATTATTATATCATTTCTCCTTGCTGATGATTGTGTCTGATACAAAATTATGTGTAAAGCAGTCATTTTATATTCATGTTGCATTTATGTCAAGAGAGTCTTTACTGTGTCAGCGTATGGTAAATAGGTTTGTTTCATGGTTTGAAGATGAAAAGATAAAGCTGTTTTCAGAATCTGAACTTTCTAACATGGTAACATTGGTTCCGTTTTCTCTCTGTTAACACCTAAAATTCTAATTTGAAAGTCCTTAGAGAATTTCAACACACTCACACTTTATTCGAAGAATAGAGGGAAAATCAAATTTAAAGATGATTTGAGTCAGATTTATAAATTAAACATAGCCTTTAAGACAAACTAGACTTCTCAAGAAGCTGCCTTGAATTCTTTAGATTACAAGGTTTGAAAAAATTATTTTATACTTAAACTTAACACAGTTCTAATTTACTTGCATAATTAAGAAAAAATCTTAACAGAAAGTATTTGATTAAATCCTAATCTGAAGCAATTAGTGCCTTAGACTTGGGATCCCGGCCAACTTGATTTTCTTATGGCAACAACAGCATTTTACTATTATTAATTCTGCAGAAGAGTAGAGTTAAACTCAAAACTTGTTTTATCTGTGTTCATTATATACTATAATAGCTTTCAGTATGTTTTCAAAGGTAATTATTACCACTGTTCATTGTGATCATTAATATATTTTGTGAGCTAAAGAACAAAGACAGGAAATTTTAGTGGGACCGGAGAATGCAATCAATAAGCTAAATCGGCTCCTAAAATAGTGCCTATGGTTCAGGGAGCAGAGCAAGGGACCTTGTGGCAGCGTGAAGCAACTGCACACCTGGGTTCACTCTTCAACGCGGCAGCTGATCAGGTGTGGGTAATGTGAATGCAGCGTTGTCATGAGGTGCTGACTCCCGTTAGCTTTTAACATGGTGTGAATGCCGGGACTTCTCTAATACACAGTGTTGTAATTCTTAACTTGTTCGTTATGTTAAAAAAAAAAAGCCCCCCCAAAAATAAAGCCATAGTAGTGCCAGAGATAACATTGAGTTTCCGCTATGAAGTTAGATTCAATTCTCCTACATCGTTTCTATTAAGTGAAATATTTTTAAGGCTCTGTACCTCGGAGCCCTAAGGATTTTAGAGGTTGGAAAGGGAGTGAAGCAGGGAGGAAGAGTGAGAGGGGCGGTCTCTAGGCCCTCTGTTTCTTTGGACTAGAGCAGCTCCGATTCAGTGTGACTTTACACATCAACCTTCATGGTGTGATTTTATATGAGTTAAGTGTTTTAAGCAGTTTGAAGACCATGAAATCAGACAATGCCATCATCATCATAATCATCATCATCAATAAAATCATCACATCTAATACTAATATGTATAAAACTTTTTATACTAAATGTTTTCCTGAAATCTGTGTATTACAAATCCGTCATATTACATTTAAAATCATTGACGGTGAACCCTAAGGAATTTCCCTTATCTTCTGCAATTAGTCTGGTAAAATGTGGTTTGTGTTGCATGTCTATATATTGTCTTTACATCTTCAAGCTCTTTCAGGAAGACACAGGTCATCCTAAATACTTTTTAAAAATTTTATTTGAGAAGTCTTAAGGGGAAGGTAGGTTTTTAAAAGGTTTATGAGGCATGTAGCAATTGCGTGCTTTAAAGTGAAGGAAACCTTTAAATAGAGTACAGAAAGATCTGGGAAAATTTTAGCATAATAATTTAGAGGAGATAGGCCAGAGAAAAAAGTGTCGGAATGAGTGCCCTAAAGTCTTGCCTACTCTTTTATATACAACCAGAGAAGGCTTAACCTGTAGTCAACAATTACCAGTGATAATGAAGAAAATATCTAGTCTTTGTAGTTTTGTTTTATAAGCAAGCTTACTAAGATGATAGGACCTTTTTTTTTTAAGTGAAGTTAAACACTTCGATATTCAAGTTTAAATTTTATTTTCTTATTACAATAGAACTAATGGTTACAATTTATTTTTTTATAGTGACGGGGAACAGTTTCCAGGGCTAAGTATGGTGTGTTTATTAATACTTCCATCTTTTCACTTGTAGATAAACCTTTCCTTATTATGTTACTGTAAGTGGGTGATTTTCTTGTGACGAAAAGATGCTCTAACTTATATGTATCCTAATTCACTGTATAGAGTAAGCTTAGGCCTGAATTGTCCACCCATGTTCGCCTTTTTTCCTTTTGCCTCTTTATAGCTGGTTTTGTTTCTCCAGGTAACAAAGTTGTTTGTTGTATGTCTCAAATTTATGGTTGATTTGATGTTACCTGGTAACTCTCTTGGTCTTTTTCCAGTAAAGATGCTGAGTCTAAATACTTTTTCAAAAGAAATTAGAATTCTGGAGAAGCCATCAAAACTCTTTCTGCAATACTATGAGAAACATGATGATGTAGAAGCAACACAGACTGTTTTCATAAGAATTCCAGTTTCCTGACTGGAAACAGATAGCTTTAGCAAGTTTTTTTTCCCCACCACTTTTATACTTCTTCCCTCTCCACAATGTTCCTTTCCAAGAGATTTAAAAGAATGGTGCGTATAAAGATAAGGAGAACAAATATAGTAAAAATAGAACCTCTGTGTTAATATAATTCAGCAACTCTTTGTGCCCTTCATGCATTTTTTTGTTTCTTTTTTTTTTTTTACATAAGCCTAAAAATGTAAATATCAAGGAAAAAAACTAAAAACTAGTATGATAATTTGCATTGACTGGCATCGATCTAAGACTCTGTGCACATGTACATTTTTAAAAGATTAGTATATTACTTTTGATAAATGCCTACAGAGCTAAATAGAAGATAATTTGATTGTAGGAACTAAGGAATTATATTAGGCAGATGTGTGTGACTCAAATGCTTTTGAAGTCTAATCCATAGATTATCGTTTTTAAAATACTGGAAGGTAATTGAACCCTTTTAAATTGTTTACTTGGGTCACCTTTGTTTTTATTTACTATGGAATTAAACCACAGATTGTTTTTTACTGTTTGCTTCCATCTGTGTGCTTGATGCTGGGAGGATTCCTGTAGGTTCCATTGCATAAGTTGTACTGATGTGAAGAGCAATCAGTGTGATAAGCAAAGGTCAAGCCCTCAATTAAATGTAAACAGAAATTAACAGAGACTTGTGCCCTAATACATTGTCCTCCATTGATAGATCTCGACATTAGAATTTTTTTTAATATTTGTTTTTATTGTAGGCTATAAGATTTACTTTTTCTTTTGGTCATATTGAATTTTATCTTAAAAAAGTAGACAGATTTTAAAAATGAAGATCCATAAAAAGCACAAATGTTAGCTTTTACCTTTTTCTATCAGTTGATAGGTCTGAATACAAGCATGTATTCAAGCATGTATAATTTCTTATACTAACCAAAAAAAATCTCTGTAGATTAACAATCCATTGCATGCCTGTTTTTAAATATCTTTCGTTCTTTAAATATCTTTAAATATCTTTCGCGCTGTCTTTAAATATCTTTCGTTCCTGCGACCAAATGGCTGCAACCAGGACCAGTGAGGAGAGCGCTCCCTGTCCTCGGGTACACACTGCCAGCAGTGCCCCTGAGGGGGAGCCATGTGGGCCAGGCCAACAGAAATGAAGGGGAGGACAGTGTGAGAAACTGGTAGAAGAAATGGACAGGGAGGAAGGAAAGATGGCATTGATGGCGAAGAAGTGCCCAGGAATTCTTGGCTCCTTAAGTCTCCTCATGACAGCCTGAGTGGAATCCAGTGCTGGAGGCTAGTCAAATGAACAGGGGATAGAGATCAAAGAAAAAGCAAATTGGACCTCTGACCTGAAGCAGGGAGTAGTTGGTGGAGGAGATGTACGGGATAGGAGTGAGGAGGACGGATGCTAAGAGAAGGAGGCAGGGAGACATCTGAAGGGGATTGAAGAACAGGATGTTGTGCACCTTTGGTTGGAAGAAAGAAATGAGCGAAATAGAGATGCTAACTACCTTTGTTTTCTAGCTGGTACATACACGAAGGGGCTTCACAAAGTTTGTTAGAAAATTCCACCTTTTAAACTGATCTTTTCACAAATTTTGGAAGTTCCCTCATGTATATAAGGTAACAAGGAGACTTAGCATCTATTTAGGTTAGCTTCAATTAATATCTCCATTAGCCATTTTCACTTCACTCGTATGTTGAAATTGCATTTTTCCGTTGTGAACCATCCAAATAGAAATTACTTTTGTTTTCTACCTTAATGATTTATCACCGTAATGTGGCTATTTCATTAACATACTCCAGTATCTGAATACAACCGAGGGTTAGACTTACAATGTATGTTTATATGCATCATTGTCTAAGTCAGGCTAAGAAGCCAGCTTTTGTACTGACAGGACATAGCTAACCAGTGCATGCTAGATTGGCGGAAGTATCGCAATAAAACTAAATTTTGACTGTAACTTAAAACTGTTGATTATTTACATAGGAAAAGAATAGCGTTCAGGTTGCATATGTTTTTAATCTAGGAATCACCAGAATCTGTTATCTTTGAAGTGTTTCAGTAACTTTCTTTAGCTGTCTAGTTAAGATTGTGTTAAATATTTTTAAATTATTTGTGGAAATGACCTGAAAATTCTAATGTTATAAAATGAATGAGTCGACAGAAAGGTTAGTGACCAGGGTAGAACCTTGTCACATGTAGCCAATGCCTTTGTGCCATGGGCTTTGACAAGTTATTTAGGAAAATGCCAAAGTCTCAGATGTTCGAAGCATAAGATTATCTATAAATGCGTGAGAACGGGTCCTTGCCACATCTCGTCCCTTGTGTCAACACTCTGCTTATCTCTAGTAACCTGCTGTCACCCGCTTCAGGCCCCCATCCCGTCCCCTCTTGGCACAGAGTTTGCTGAAGATGGCCTGGATTCCCGGGAGAAAAGTGAAAGCACGGGCTTCATTTGTAGGCGTCTCAGGGCGGAGGGGCTCGATGCTGGGCTGCAGGCTGCACGGCGTGCTGTTCTCCGTGGGAGAAGGAAGCGATGGGCTCTCGGCTGCCATAAGCAGTTTTGTCTCGGAAGCTCATGGGCAGTTCCACCTTGTCCCATAGGCTCACTCTGAGTTGACATCTACTCGATGGCAGTGAGGTGGTTTTGTTTGTTTGTTGTTGTTTTTTTTTAAATGCTATATTGGCTTCACTTAACTTTCTAGAGTAATTTTTGGGGGGGGGTGGGGGGAAAACAAAGTTAACACTAAATGGTGGCTTTTTCCAAAAAGCAAAATAATCTTTTTATAGCTAAGACACAAGGAAATCATAACAGAAACAGGCTGCTGTGTGATTTGATTGAGACACTGCAACTGGATTGAAGCCCTAGCTTATAAAGTATGTGTCTCAAACTCTTCCACAGAGATGTACAGTAACACAACTGAGCAGGCAGTCCTCCACAAAGCCTATGTTGATGTTTTTAATGAAATTTCTACTCCTTTTCTACATCTTTTAAAAGCATTCGCCTAGAAATTGCATATTCTTACAGCTCTTTTTTTTGTTTGTTTTTTTTGGGGGGGGCATCTCTGCCCTCAGGTGGTGGGAGTAGGAGGCCCAGCCTTTGCTCCCGTGGAGCTGGAATTGAACCTCCATCCCAGCGGGCCGCAGTCCCGCACACAACCACTACACCACCAGGGCTCAGCCCAGAAGTGGCGTATTCTTTTGAGCCCAAATGACCAATTTGTCAGTGAGCCAAACTGCGTGTGTTATGCAGTTGCCTTCTCTTTTCGTCAAAGTGTGATTTCAGACATCTGCAGCCGTTAGGTATTTATTTGAGCTGTTCAAACCAGTCTGCGGTGCCAGTGTTCATCCTGATCAGCGCAGGGCAGGGGGGCATTTTTTCTAAGAGAGAAATTAATATCCAATCATAGCCAGCATGTTTAAAGATGTTCTTGTTCTTCTTAAGTGAAAGTTCTTTATAGTACTTTAGAGATTTTCTCCCTTAATTTTTCCCCTAAAAATGTCTCTAACTTAAAAACTGTATGTATCTAGATTTTGATTTATATGAATTCAGATTGTAGGGCAGGGAAATAATTTTTTTTCCTTGTTCTTCACTCTCTCCCACACTTGGGGCAATTTTTGGGAACTAGTCATACATGCCCAAAGGTTCCCAGGTAGTACAAGCAGTTTGCTCCTGACTGCTAACCTCTGGAGATTGGCAGTTCCAACCCACTCAGCTTCTTTGCCAAGGAAAGGCTTCTTGATCTGCTCTTGTGAAAATGACCGCCAAGAATACCTATGGAGAAGATGGACTCTGTAACACACGGGCTTCCTGTGAGTCGAATTGATTCAACTAAATGCACACGACAAATTCCAACGCCTTGGAAGTTATCGAGCCCGAAGTAAAGCCCCCTCGCCCTCTCCTATTATTCCTTCTAAGAAGCAAATACACTTTTTTTTTTTTTAATATATAAGAAAGAATTTTATATCCAGAGACAAATTTACATCAAGAAGGCGCCCCAGCTAGAAGCAGACACTCTCATTGCTTACTATCTTCATTGTCAAGATGGTCTACTTAAAAAAAATTATGTAAACAAATATATCACAAATTGCTTTATACCTTGTTTTTTTTTTTTAATTTGATCCAGTGTAGAGATGGGAACAAATACTTATCACATTTTAAATTCCTTTTTTAAAAGTATAAAGTCATATAAAATTGCTGCTCAAGAATTCCACGTAACTTGGCTAATATTTAGGTACAAAAGATAATTTCACCTTAATGATTATTCACAATTTTTTTTTTTTGTGGACATCACTGCTCTCCGGTGGTGGGAGTAGGAGGCCCAGCCCCACTGCTGGAATTGAACCTCCGTCCTAGTGGGCCGCAGTCCCGCGCACAACCACTACGCCACCGGGGCTCAGCCCCACAAATATTTTTTAGCCACCCTTCCTGCCTAGATGTTTTCAAATTAATTTCATAGATTTTCTGTAATTAGTCATTCAGTAATTCTGTATTGCACAAGGTGCACGAGAACCCTTCATAGCTCCTGTGATGTTCAAACATGGGAACGCCAGGTGCTACTCCAGCCTTTGGTTTGAGTATTTTCTGGACTGAGCTGGAAAACCTCTGAAGTCAGGTCTGCCCTTGACTTCCCATAGGCTCCATGTCTTCCCAGGCTCCCAGAGCCACTCAGGATCCTTGTCTCATCTGTGAATCTCAGGGCATTTGCTCACCGCTATTTTGTGGACCTCACTGTTGGTTTTAGGTGCCATTGAGTTGGTTTTCAATTCTCAGTGACCCCATGTGACAGAGTTGCTTGGCTTAGAGTAGTAGAGTGCATGGTCATAATCTGTGAAGTAGAAGTACAATAGAAGCTGTACAGTAGCACCTTGCCAGATTTCTCTCGGGCCGTGGGTGGGTGTGACCCACCTTTCAGCCCACTCATTGGTTGCACCAACACTGCCCACCTAGTGGCCTCTTTTCAGCAGCTTTGTAAGAATGTGGTAGGAATGTCAATTACGTGCATAAATCTGTACAAATCATTTCATTACTATTTTATATATCTTCCCCAAAGATTAACTATATTGAGACAAAAGTATAAATGTACACATTGTGTATATGTATATGTGTGTACATTAAATTAGGTAACTTCAATTCTTGATTTTTATTAATTATTTCTAGCTTGGCAACACTGTTCTTTTAGTTACAAGATTCTTTGAAATAAAAATTCAGATATTCTAGAATAACTGGCCTGAACTTTCAAAATAGACCAGATGTGTTTTTTAATAGCGTTCTTTAAGTTTGTTCAATGCATTAAGGATTTGTAATAAGCATTTTAGAAAAATTTAGATGCTCATTTCATGATATTTGGGAGAAATACAGGGCTTTCAACTCCTGCAATGAGTTACTGTCTCAGAAATTCACAGGGACACTTCGACCCTGTCCTATAGCGGATGCTATGAGTCAGCATGGACTCGTGTGAGTATCACTGCATAACCTGAAGTTGCAGGAATCTAGTGTCTAGTTCATTACCTTGGAGAGCAGTCTTCCTCCCCGCAAGCCCCCTGCCGCCACAAACCTTGTAACCACTAGAGGGAGCAGTTGAGATAGTGAAATCCTTGAATGATAGTGGGGCTTGGTGCCAAGGGACGGCCTGGACTGAGAAGCAGCTTATGTGAGACTTCAGATGATGCTTTGTAATTGTTAATCTTATTGCTCACCTCCTTCACGGGCTAGGCCTTTCCCTTTCGTGTACATTTCAGATTTCCCACCACAATGACTCTCTTTCCAGTTTTCTTTTCCTATTTTTATCACGCTAACATTTGTTACTGTGTTTTTGTTCTTTCATGAATATAACGTTCCTAAAACTTTTTGTGTTACAGTAAGCAAGATGTCCTTGACATGGTATTTATTAACTGGACTAGTTTTCATATATCAATAGAAACTGAATCTTAAACCTAATACTTCTATTTGGTTTGCTTTTATAATGAAGCATTTCCTCCTATTCCTCTGACTCATAGACGCTATTAACAAACAGCAAAGAAGAGATACTGACTTATACTTAGCATCCAAGCTAATGTTGTTCATATTGTCTTATTAGAACACCTGAAGAGTGCAAGTTCTAACTCAGGTATACCTGCTGCACAGAGAGGTGAGTTTGTCTCATTAAGCAAATAGTCACCAAAGGTGTGGACTTCTGTGTCTGTGGTGCATACACGTGACAGACATTGGAGAAATGCACTGGACAGTGGAATAAACACCAACATGTGGCTTTAATCTAGTTAGATAAAAATGCATTAAAAATTGACAAAACTAGTTCATGTTCCTTTAAAAATAAGTATTTCAGTAATCATCCAGTTTCTAGAAATAAATTATTAGGTCCTTAATATATTTTTGGTGTAGCAAAAATTTCTTTTAAAAGATGGGCTTGTTAGGCACTCACACAGCTCCCGCACACATTTTGTTTTAGATGCCAAAATTAGATGTGTAAACAAAGGCATGACAGAGGTAATTTCTTGACTTTCATATTACTAATAATGGTAGAAAAGTATTCTAATAAATTCAAGTCAATTGGTGATTTATTTTAATTTTAATTTTTTTTTTTACATCTTCATCATCTGATTCTCATTTGTATTTTTTATGTTGGTATATGCTCGGGAAGAGAATTATTTACAGAATTTGGATCATAAATTGCAGTCCTAAGATAGGAACAGCTAACATATTAAAAAGTGAATTGATGATAGTTATTTTTTAAGGCCACAGCATCTGGTGCTTTGATTAAAATTTACATTAGACCCCAGCTGCGCACTCCCTGATGAACACACATACACACACACACCATCATTTATGCTACCACAAAAGCTCAGCAAGTGAACTGAGAACTTGGGTTTCGGACAAATCAGTGTCTAAAGCTTGACTCTGTGCCAGCTTTCTTATCTGACTTGAAAAGGACCATTCTTTCTTCTAAGTTACAGTTAAATTACATCATCAGAAGGAGTGTTAATGACGAGCAAGAGACGTCATCCATATTTTTTCTTTGTTTTTTCTTTTGTTTTCTGTCTGTGTTTTCAGCAACGTCAGTTGATTACAGTTCCTTTGCAGACAGATGCAGCAGCTGGATAGAGCTCATTAAACTGAAAGCTCAGACCATAAGGCGCGGATCAATTAAGACAAGTAGGCGGATGTTTCTACCACATTATGATGATGATCTGAGAAGCATATCCCTGATTTCCCAGTGGTGAAGGCTAGACCTGACTCTCAGTAATAACATTGCCAATCAATCATATTGGAGTGTGAAAGCTGCAGACCCTTAATGGTTATGTAGCAAAAGACTTTCAAGGGCTTGTAGATTTACTGATTTTAACTACCTTCTTTTGTCCTGGAATTTTACTTTGGGTGAACACTTCCTTAAAAGTACACAATAAATATTAGATTCTTCCAGATGGAAAGACAACCACAGCTTACCTTTTGAAGAGGTATTTTACCAAGGCCCAAGGTACTGTCTAATAATATATGACATATGCCAGATTGCTACATGTGATATTTACAGGGCTAAAAGAATGAGAATTTCTAGAGAAAGAGGGGGTAACTTTCTCTGACTGCTAGAATCAGACATGTTCATTCTTTTACTCCATGAGTTTTGATAGACTTTGAGGTAAATGTACTGAGGTGAAATAGTTTTCAGTACATTAAAAGAGAATATGTTTTGTAGGAAAGAACACAGGAAATGGAACTTTCCAGTTTTAGAAAAGAGTCCCAGAAATGTCATTTTAATAGTTGTTGACCTTGGGCAAGTTATTGAACTTCTCTGAACCTCAGTTTTCTCATGTGTCAAATGGGGTTCATAATATCTAGGCAGCTGGGTTGTTGTAGAATGATATATGCATGTGCGTATATATATGTATAATATAGCAAATCTAGTGACTCCTTAGCAAATAGCTTATAGAAGCTATTTTATAAATGGTGAATATTCTTATTTAATAAATATTTCTCAACCAAGGTCATTTGTTAAGTTTGTAGAACTATGAGTTCCTTTCATTGATAAGGTTTGGAGGAAGAAATCTGTTACAACTAGTTAACATAAGGTTTATCTACAAGTTGACAATGATGAAGTTGTCTGAAAAAGGTGGAAAAAACTGCACTGGGCAATAAGACAACTTTCACACTCTTGTAATAATTTGTTCTTACAGCAGATAATTTTTAATGCTCTGCCGCTTTTTCTTTTTCTTCACTTTATAACCAATCATTGTGTGTGTAGCTACACTGCATCAACATTTTCTTTTGCAGGAATGCCATTTCTCTTCCAAAAGAATTCCATTCCAGCATTTCCTTCATGTGTTTCTTTCTTTCTCTTTTTCAATTGCATGCAGTGCATGATAATTTCTTTTCTTTCATGACATGGCTTAGCCTCACAGACAGCTGAATGTTGTCACCACTTATTTGGAAACCTGGGGGAAGAAGCATGTTGACAGCCGCGGACTTGACGCTGCCTCTTCTCCTTCTCCTTTCAGCCGTGACAATTGAAAAGGCCAGCCCCGTGGGCGAAGGGCATTTCCGGAATCGATCAGGTCCTTCCTGTGCCACTTCTACAGTGGGGGTCGTCAAGATGACGCCGCTGTCTTTCATTCCCGGAGCAAAAATAACCAAGTACCTTGGAATAATTAACATGTTTTTTATTCGCGAGACCACATCTCTTCGTGAGGTATGTTTTTAGAACTCTGTGAGATGTTTTTTTAATGTGAGTTTTTCCCCGACTTAAAGAAATTAGTAACAAAACCTCCCCAACGTTTCAAGTAGCTTCTTTTATTTTTTTCCCTGACCAGAAATAAAAGGGCACGTGGTGTGCTGTTGAGTCAGTTCTGACATGTAAGACAGACTAGACCTGTCCCCAGAGTTTTCTAGGTTGGAATCTTGGTGAGGGCAAAGCACACCGCGCCCACAAATACTCGTGGATCCACATGGCCAGCCTCGCAGTTCGTGGCTGAGGGCCCCAGTAAGCATCCCCAAATACATGTTTGTGCCTGGCAGTGATCTACCCAGATTGATTCTGGGAGAGACCTACCAACTTTCATATTTCAAGTTAGCACAGCAAATAGCATCACAAGTTGTGAAGGCTGATCCTCACCGTACGGTGAATACAACAAATGCAGACAAGTTTGAGTAGAGCTTGAAAAGGGCCCTGTGAAACAGCTTGCTTTGCTCAGTAGTTCATTGCCTGGGCTCGACTTCCAGTAGCAAGTCGTTGGGGACCACAGTTAGGTATAGTTGTGGTTAGGTGCCAACGAGTCGGCTCCGACCCACTTGAACCCAGGCTAACCAGAATGAAACACTGTCCAGTCCTGCGCCAGCCTCACAATGATTAGTAGCAACCAAGGAAAAGTTGCAGGTCGCTTTTTTATAGGTCTAGTAGACCTCTGAATTTTTGTTTGATAACTTTTTTAAATAGCACTTTTTTTTTTCCCCCGCATCACTGCCCTGGTGAGAGTAGGCTGCCCTGCACACAGCCACTGTGCCACCAGGGCTCAGCTTTAAATGTCATCCTGCTTTCTCTTTTATTTCTTGTGAAAATGAATGAGGATACCCCTTTTTCTCCTACACACCTTTCGACAGTACACAGGAATATCGTTCCTTCAAATTCTCATCTCACACTCAAGCCAAAACACCTGTAAACTCACTGCCGTCGCATTGGTTTTGATTTTGACTCACAGCAACTCTCTGAGGACAGTCGAACAACCCCTGTGAGCCTTTCTAAGACTGTCTGTCATTCTTTATGGGAACAGAGTCATCATTCTGCTTGGATGATGGCAGAGTGAGTTCAAACTATTGACCTTGTAGCTGGTAGCCCAGTGCATACGTCACTCTGCCACCAGGGTGCCTTCAATGCGCACTGGGTAGCATAAAATTTTGCTTTCATTAATGATATTTTTAATAATAGTAATATTTATGTGACATGGTCAGAGTTATGTGTCAGTCAGCCTATATCATATCTTTCACAAGATAGGAATTTAGATTCAAGAAAATTGCATCCTTCTGTCGTAGTTTATGAACTAGAGCTGGTGAACAAGTTACTACTGTAAATAGGGACACTTTTAAATGAGTGCAGTTGTGAAACCTAGTAAGTTCTTCGGATTTTATTTTAGCAGTATGTTCTTTATAGATATGAGTTAGCCGTGCATTTTTTTCCCTCCGTTGTGTCACAGGTTTATAATTTCTTGGATAATGTGTCTTGCTTTCTGTCTGTATACGCACATAGATAGTGTCATTCTCTTGTGGATTGTCCTTACTTAGGAAGGAGGTGTCAGTGGCTTTCTCCATGCCTTTATTGCTGAAGTGTTTGCAATGGTGCGGGCCCATGTCGCTGCCTTAGGAGGGAATGCTGTTGTCTCCTACATAATGAAGCAGTGTGTCTTCATGGAGAATCCAAATAAGAACCAGGTGAGATGCATTTAAAATCTCTGAGGATAACCAGAGAATTCCATCCGGGCTCCTCCCCGACCCAGGAAAAAGGAGAGTTGCTCTTGGGGTAAAGTGATCAGACGTCCTGCTTTTTAGCAATTTAACAATGCCCAGTGGCATTTTAAAATAAATAAATATATTGCAATACTTTTTTTGCATTCTATAAACAGTTTCTGTTGTTCCATATAGAGCAAATTTTTAATCAGGAACCCCCCACCTCCCGTCAATGGTGTCCCACTTAAAATCTGGTCACTTTATGATTTGGGGCTCTTAAACTTTAGATGCTCTAAACATGTTTAATGAATATATTAATCACCACAGCCACGCATAACTCAAATGCTGTAATTTTCACCTCCCAGGGGTTGTTGATATTCTTAGCCACCTGGCCATGACCGCGTCCCTCTCTCCACCCTCTTCTCGCTGCGTCTGTGGGGGACAGCGAGAGCTAAGTAGAGCTAAAGAAGTTGCACTCCAGACCCTGTGGCAGAGTGGGGTCTGCAGGGCCCCCCAGTTGTAGCTGGCTCGTTGGTGGAGAGCGCATGATGATGGGGCTCATGGCCTGCTCGGTTTTGAGCATTCTTTACAGCAAGGGGGAACTGTGTGGTTAAATCTAGAATATACCTTTTTTTTAAAATCAGTTTTAAGCTAAGGTAATTATAGCTCACTTAAAATTATTAAAGCTTTCCTTTAAAAATTCCATGGCTGTGTTAATGCTTGAGATATCCCCAAAGCAGTGGTTTCCAATCTTCTTCTCTTCATTGCATGTACCAAAAATGATGTTAGTGGTGTTAACTGAATGTGACCCAGGGGGCTGTCGTGAGAGAGGAGATCAGTGGCTTGGCACACCTTGGCAGATATGGAACATCAAAAGCTCAGGCACAGCCCAATTACTGATCATTTGCATAGGAGTAGACACATGTACTGGCATGGCTTCAAAACGTTGGTGGAAAAACGGACTTGAAGGATAATGGATTTCCTCCCCTCCCCCCAGCTTTTTGAAGCATTGTGTATGTGTGTGTTGGGTAGTGGGTGGTGTTGGTGTATGTGTACTTCGTCCCCCAATATATAGCTAGGGAATTAGAGCCAAGGACTAATCATTTAAATTTCTAATTTCCCATTTCTTTCATTATGAAAGTCACCTTATAAAGAAAGGGAGATTCTGTCAGTAACTAGAAGTAATTTGAAAAAGCCATTACAGAGATTCAAATAGTTTTTAGGTATACTTTGAAATAATTTGAGTTAATGAAGTTATAATTTGCAGAAGGTGCTAGTTGCTACAGTTTTTTCAGTTTTCCCTGACTCGCTTTAGTTGATGCATTGAATGAAAATAGTGATGCTATGAATGAGAAGACAACTTATTGACAAGTTTTGACACTGCTTAGATAAAACATTAACATAAAGTTGAAACTTTTGTGCAATGATCTCTTGCTGAGAAGACCACCCTGTCCCTATTGTTATTTATCATTCTTACGCAGGCTATAAAAGTACAAGACTTTTATAATTAGTTGTTTGTAAGTAGAGCATGCCGTGATGTGGGCGGACCTTGCTGAGTGAATTAACCCGTGCTCACTGCTATTCAGTCGATTCTACTGCGCAGCAAGCTTATGGGCCACAGTTGAATCGCCCCGGCAGGAACTCTGTCGGGAACTCTGAATCTGTTGGGAGCAGAAAGCTTCATCGTTCTCTCATGGATCGGTTGGTGGTTCCAAGGACTGAGGGTGCAGTGGGCTGCCCAGCTTGTAACCCACCACCACCCCATTGTCGCAAAAGGATAAACACTATCTGGTCTCATTTACATGAAGGAAGCAGATAGATACATAGCATGAAATACGCTGATGGACAGAAAGGATGGAGGAGGAGGAGGAGAGAGGGCAGTTATGCTTTGGGAGCATTGAACTTAGGTCAATGGTGGCAGGGCAATTTAGATAAGAGAGAATGAGAATAACTGCACAGCTTCAAGAATGGGTTTGCATTGCCACTGAACTGTTCATGTAGAAAACAGTGAGATACTATTATTTTGTCTTAAGTATTTTTTTGGGGGGAGGGCATCACTGCCCTCTGGTGGTCATGGGAGCTAACCAGCGCTGCTCCTGAGAGCCGCCGCTGGATTTAAACCGCCAAGCCCGCGGGCCGCAGCCTGGTACTCAACCACTTACACCACTGGGGCTCTTGTCTTACGTTTTTAATACACAAAATAGGTAGTAAAATGTTTTTCATGTGATTTTGACCAAGTGGTACATTAGCATGATTTAGAATTCACAAAGACTTGACAGGGTACAAGCTTGAAAAGTCTCTATCTGCCCTGTGTCCCAGGAAAGTTGCTAGATTTTTCTTTCTTTATCAATGTACCTTCTAGTGATGCAGCCCCCAGAGCAGTCGTAGGTGTGTATGCGCGGTCATGTTTGTATATTTGCGTACTCCTCCCTTTGACATGAGTGGCGGCATCACCGTGCACACGGCTCCACAGTTGCTCTTAGCTTTTTGTAAGCGCTCATTTCATTTTAGGGCTTAGCGCGCACTCTTTGTTTTCTTGTTATAAATAGCAGCACTGTATAGCTGTGGTGTGAATGAGCAGCGTTCTCTTTGACATCCTTTTGAGGAACAGGTAGACATGTTTCCGGTGAATGCTACAACATTACAGAACACACGGCAGGAGCCGCTTAGACATAAGTGATTGGCACAATTGTGGGTGTATCTGTAGGATGAATTCCTAGAAATAAAGAATTGCTCGATCGAGACATAAATACCTTTGTAACTCTCATAGACACTGATAAAGCTCATTTTCCCTGAAATTATTTTGGACACTTTTATACTTTATATACTTCTATTCATGGTTTTATATTGTATGTACAGTTTTGTAACTTACTTGTGCAAATTCATGATGGCATGAGTTTTATCTGTATTGATACAGCCTGTCATTTCTGTATAGTATTTCAGGCATGATTATTCCACAAATTATGTTCATTCTCAGTGAGCATATGGATTGCTTTGCTGTTGCAAACATTCAGGGTGAAAAGTTTTATGCTCATCTTTTTGCGTACGTGCTCGAGATTTCCCTCTCGTACAAAGACTCAGAAGGGATTGATGGCTCACTGTGGGATGTATACTCTTCAGCCTGACTAGGGTTGCAGAATTCCACGGCAGTGACTGTACTGTCGCCCTGTATCGTTGCCAACACTTGGTAGCCTCCTGTCCCACCACCTCCCTCACCCCTTTTGGCCGACATGAAAGAAATGGTCTCTTGTCATTTTAGCTTACTTATCTCTGACTTCTAGTGTGCTTGACCATTTTCTCATATGTTCAGGGTTTTGCTTTTTAATTTCCAGTTTTGTGCATTATATTCTCATCCTTGGCTCATTTTCTATTTTTTTTCCTACTGGTTTTTATGCCCTTTCAGCTGTCCCATATTGCCAGTCGCATCACAGCAGAAGACGAGCCTCTCTTGGAGTTTATGGTTAAACATGTCCTGCCATTCTTACAGGCACAGTGTCTCATAAACGTCAGTGGCGATGCAGTGGTGTTTGTGCGTGAATCTGAATTAGAAGTGGTACCAGCCCAGCAACCGACTGCCAACTGCCAGCCTGTCTGTACTGGAGGAGAAGTCACCACGTGAAGGAAGTGAGAAAGGAAGAGTGCGGCTAAAGTGAGGATCATCTATTTCCGTGGCTTGGTTCGAACGGTCTTCGTAGACTTAAAAAAGCCCGAGCTACATTTGAGGTACTTAAGAGAGACCTGCTCCATCGTGGGAAATGTTGATTTGTTTGGAATCACTCAGAGGCGAGGCAGGAGATGTTCTCATCTTTTCTTTTGTTAACCTGGGTTCGAGAGACCAGCCCTGTGAAATCTGGATCCTTCCTTAAAATACATTCAGAGCATTTGGCTTCACAAAGATGACAGCTGTTTATAATATATGTTGATGTTAATATGATCATAATTTAGATGGTGAAAAAGAAATATAAGAAAGGTAGGCTAGCTCCTCTATTGTAATTCTGAAAAGTTAAGCAAGAGATTCACAGTTTGTTAGTGAGTAAATAATCTCATTTGAGGAATGTGTGGAGAAAACTTCTAAGAATTCTACATAGGTTTCTTAATTTATTATTATTTTTTTGGATGAGATTGGTACCAACTGAAAATAAAAAATGCTTCAGCCATCTTTTGAAAAGAAGCTACAATCTTGAACCTTTATGCATATATGTCCTTACTACTGTAAAAGAAAAATAATTTATCAGAACTGGTGTCTTTTTATTGTAAGTTTTAATAATATGTCTTACAGGGAAGAGAGAGGGTAAAAAATTGCTATATAACTACTGGTCAAATTTCAGTTAATATTTAATTTTTCTAGAAGGTTCCCAGCTTCAATTGGGAGGAAAAGATGAATGATATTTGATGAACTAGTTAAAGTACCATTGACCTAGTGGGAAAATAAAATTATTTTCTAGTAAAACTGTTGCACTTCTACCAAATAAACAGAATACTAGTAATATCTTAGAAATTTTTAAATAGTGGTTTAGCTGTACTTGACATAGATTTTGGAAATGTAACTTGAATATAAATATGCTGCAAAAGATTGAATGTATACCTAGAAGTACTTTTTCTGTCGATGCCAAATGCCTATTGTAAATGAACCTTACCAATCACATTCCTCCTTTGAACAATAAAATTTCTTTATAAAACTCCTAATTTTGCTCTTCCATGATAACAAACTGCCCAAAAGATTAGGAATAATTTCTTTGTTATCACAGGTGTCAATATTTTTCTGTATTTTGTTTATAATTATATTTTTTAAATAAAAGATTTATAAAAACTAATATTTCTAGATCTCTTTTCTTGCCCTCTGGACAGAGTACTGTCAGCTGTCTGTGTAACTTTGCATTGTGTTCCCTCCATAAATACAGTGAACAAACATTTGTTGAGCATCTATTATATGCAAGGCTCTGGTCTTAATTTTAGAATATATATGAGGTGGCTTCAAAATGTTTGTGACAAAATTTCATATTTGAATTTTATTCCTCCATGAACATTTTTAAGCCTGCCTGTAAATATAAATTTGCTTTCATTCTCTTTGGGTAGGTGGACCTTCACCCAACAACCTTTTCTCGAAGACCTCCTAGATTATACGTAACTGCTGTGGGCCACCCAAAACATACTAATCTCGACTTTGTAGAAACTCATCCATCTGGCTACACAAGTCCAACGTCCCAATGGGATGTGTGGCCTTACACTAAACCCCCCTGCTCGCTGCTCGATCCAGACCATTAGTAAACCTCGTTAGGGTTTCTGAGGCTGTAGATCTTCACAGGAGCAAGTTGGTTCCTTAACTCGTTCTCCCTTGGGTCAGCTGGTGGGTTTGACCCTCTTATTTTTGGTTAGCGTAGCTAGGATTTATTAAAAGGCCTAAATAGTGCATTTGAATTGTAGAATATTGAAAATCGACGGGCTGCTAAGTTTTCACGAAAAGTTAATAAATTTGAAAAATGTATGTTCAAAGAAATTCTCAGGCACATAGTCGGGGCTCCCTACAAGGCAGGGACAACTCCATGACAGCCGGCTGGCCGGCTTGCTTGCCCTTAGGCACGCCCTAGGGGGAGGGTGCGATACAGTACTTCAAGAGTTGGCCCCAAGCTCTGGACTTTTCCCCCCTCAAACAAGGATATACATGAAAGTTTGCATACTAGACGTTTTATTGAAACCCTGCTGTCAACTTCAGGATCGTTGAGTGTCATGGATGAAGGGAGGATAGATAAAGAAGGAGGCTGAAGAAAATGCTAGGAAAAACAATAAAAAATATATCCTGAAAAGGCTACCTTTTTCCTAGTGGGAAAAACAAGGATTTTTTTTCTTTTCCCTGTTGCTCATAGGAAGTGACATGACAGCACAAACAGGTATGAAAGTTAAGGAAATGAACCTGGGTGGCGAGCTTGGACTCAATCAGATCCCAGCGTCGGGGAAAGTGGAAGTTTGGCCTCTGAGAGCATTGGCTGTGCCCTTCCGCGCTGACTTTGGAGGTGAAAGCAGGGAGCGAGTTGGGGCGCCCGCCAGCTGGAAACTTGGGCATATTGGTCAAGAAAAGCAATGGAACCGAATTCTGCCGTGGGCTCAGGACCAAGAAAACGGGTCCTCCCCGCAGCCTGCGGACAGAACGCAGCCCTGCTCCGGGACTGCTTGTCAGTCTGGGGAGACGTCTGAAGGGCAGACGAGCAAGACAGCAAAGTTGTAAGGCACACATTTATGTTCAGTCGCTATGTCAGCCATATGAAGAAGAATAGAGTTTAAAAATCGAACTAAGCTATATAAAGTTACCATTAAAAAAACCCACAAAAACCCTACCGAATGCTGCTTTTGAGTCGACGCCGATTCGTAGTGACCCTGTAGGACTGGTGGTGTCGTGACTACGCCCTGGGCTGTGATGGGTTGGGGGGCAGTTTGAAATACCCGCTGCTCTTTGGGGGTCAGCCTGGGCATTCGATGTCCGGAAGCAGTGACAGACTCAGAACCCCGAGACTCCCAGGGCAGACAGTGGTTTGAATAAAACAAGGGGTTCCGAGACCGGTCCTCTTCACCCGACCAAGAATCTCAGGTAACTTACCAGCTGGAGGTTGCAAACTGCCGTTCTAGAGGTTAGCCCGACGTGTAGTGTGTCCCCGGGGCACCATTAAAGTTCCCCTGGCAATGCATTACTCGTGGTAACATGGAATGTGAAGTTCTTCCTAAACTCGGTGTACAAGTACAATTGTAGCTTGGGTTTTTTTTTTTTTTTTCAATTAATTTTCATGTATCCAACAACTGGCTGAAAGTGCAGAACCCCAGGGGTCCTGTGTGGTCCACCTGGAGGTCAGGTCCGCTCACACACACAGGTGTGAGCACTGGTGGCGTCATTGGCACACGGTGGTGTTTGCTCCTCATGGTCATAAGGGGTTGTCGGTGGTGGGGGGCTTCCTGCAGTGACTCTGCAGTCTTGGTCAAGAGGGGCTCCCAGGAGTCCTTCAGGCAGGCCCACTGCACCCCAAGGTGGTGCCCGCTCTCTGCTCCGAGGGCCCAGCGCTCTCAGTTCTCATTCACACGTTCCAAAGGCACTGGGTGGAGGCGGTTCCCAGAGACCGCATGTCATGCTCGTTTCTCTGTATCACTTGGCAGTCGGTCACCCTCCCAAGTCCTTCCGGGAGCCTCAGTCTGACTGCAAAGGATACTCTGGGGAGTTCCCAGGGCAGGCTCACCCTTCTAGGGTTGCGGTTGCTGAGGGACTTTTCTGATGCCAACCAGCGGGCTTGCTGTGACTTCTCAAGAAATTGAATCTTTGGGGACAGACTTCCATTTAGAACCATGACCAATAGGTGGTGAGCGGGACAAGGGCATCTCATGATTTGCATTTCCATTTTCTACTAAGCTAAGCCACTGCCATCTGAGTCCATTCTGTTTTCAAAACGAAACCCACTGCTAGTGAGCTGGCGCCAAACGTAGAGCGACTGTAGGGCACAACCCTGTACTTTTTCTTCAGCGAAAGGGTCCAAATCCTTTGCCCAGTTTTTTGTTCTCAAAGATTCATTTGCTTTTAATTGGCTTTGAGTTTCTTGCATATTTTTGATAGTAGGAATCTTTCCCCCTCAGTATCTTACTTAACTAGTGCTGCTGAAACAGAAATACCGTAAGTGGAAGGTGGTATTTAACAAATGAGTTCAGTTCTCTCACAGTTTAGGACAGGAGAAGTATACATTTGAAGCAGCAGCTCTCAGGAAAGGATTTCTCTCTGTCTGTTGCTTTAGGAAGTTCCCCCTGCAGACAGCCCGAGTCAAAAGGAGAGGGTGCACTCCTGCCTGTTCCTTCTTGGTGGTGGTAGTTCATCTCATCTCTATTCACTTATTGTCTCGAAAGAGATGGATTCAAGACACAACCCAAGGAAACAGATCACAGGAAGGAAATGTTACAACTTATGTTACATTGTGAGACTTGCAAGCTGTGACTTGAACGTGTGTATTAATTGTTGCATAGAAAACGGATCTGCTGTGTAAACATTTACCAATGTAGAATAGAATGCTAAAATTTAAAAAAATCTAATAAAAAATGAAAACCATTTTTGTTAGCTCTCCATTACCCTGAAACTGCCCTGTTAGGCCCATAGGTAATTATTAATTCAGTTATTATCTTTAAATTGAACTGTCCTGGATCTTATATACAGAAGATCATGAAAAACAAAAACAAGACAAAAGCAACAACCAACAACAAAATCAACAACAATGACAAGACTAAAAGCCTTAATAAAAAGAAAGCAGAAAATATTAAAAACAGAAACATCTTTAAAATGGATCAAAAGGAAGATCAAATGATAAGTTATTACATTTTAACCAAACTGCATCTGGAGAAAGAAGTAAATGTTTTGAAATTGATTGTGGTGATGATTGCACAATTCACATTAATGTGGTCGAATTGTTAAATCATATGATATGTGAATTATATGCAAATGGAACTCCAAACCAAACTCACAGCCATTGAGTCAATATTGACTGTGACCTCCTGTGGGTTTCTGACACTTTTCATTATTTACGTGATTAGAAAGCCCAGTCGTTTCCCCGTGGAGCTGTTGGTGATTTTGAACTGTTGACCAATGCATAACCCATCACCACCAGGGGTCTTGAGCCAATAAACTATTAGAAGAAAAAAGAATTAAACTGTTTATGATGTGCATCAGCTTCTATTCATGTATTTGTAGAAAACATGCATAGTTGTATGTATTCATGTAAGAAACAGTCTCAAGAGAGAAAAATTATAGAACAACCAGTGGCAGGAAGATTGTCCCATGACAGAAAATCCTTCTCTTGCCTTTAAAATGCTGATGGTCTTTTCTGTCTTACTCCTTATTTTTATCTTTATCCTATTATTATCATTTTATTTTTTCTGTTCTCTGCGTTTTTAAATTTTTGTTCTTCATTGCTTCTGTTAGGTTTCCCAGTTTACAAAGCACAGAAGGAGGGGCTGCATAGAGACAATAACTAATGCAGTGGTTTAT